>CM056380.1:63683020-63735600 GCA_029718625.1 Synaphobranchus kaupii
TACGAAGGTTACTACGCCATAAAGTAAACATTATCTTTTCATTCCAAACTAAAATAAAGTATAGGCCTATAGGCAATACATTTAAGAAATATAGGCTACTCCAAAAGTATACGCTGTTAATTTACAGTTTCTGTTATTTCGGCATTATGATATAGGAGGGGATAGAATGCCGAACTATCATATTTTCCTTGTGGGTTGTCTGTCGTTTAATAGCGCAATTTTTAGTTGCACAAATTGCTTGTATGTTTAAGGCACTAACGTAGCCTATATTATTCAATGTGAATAGCCTACATGTATTCCATTTCGTCTTGTGTGTATGTTTGTTTTCCTTTCCAACATAGGCCTATTATTTGTTTAACTCGGCTTAGTCAACTGAGCCTTTTCTTTCTGACAAAGCTTTTTGTCCATTTGAGCCGCTTGTTGAAATGAATGAAAAGACTTCTGTAATACATAATCCATAAAATTACTTAAAACTCGAATGTTTTTCCAAATTCACAAGCCGACTTTCTTTGGAAGTCCATGCAATGGCAGGGCCATTAAGATGTTCCTTCTTGTCAAAGGAATCAGCTGTGGAACAATTTAAGGACACATCTGAGGTTTATCTGAAAATGAACCCTGGTTGTCAAACTACCCACGGTCATCCCTCCCGTTTTCTTTCGCTCCCTCTAAAGGAGTTTAAAATTTCCGGGACTTATTTTACGCCTGTGATTGGACCGCGAGGGGCTTACCTACATGCAAATGAAGCAACGCCACAATGCTGCCTTTAGTCGAGTGCGCGTGGAAGTAGGCAGGAATACATTCATGTATAGTTGGCTCCAGGAAAAACAACTAAAACCCCTCAACCATCTCGTTAAAGAAGCTATCCCGAACATCCGCGTCTGTTTTTTTTTGTTTGTTTTGTTTTTCATCCAAGTTTACACATCTTACACGCACGCATAACTTCGTCCCCCTTAATGTTATGAGTCCAGAATGAACAGCACAGAAGACAGTGGTAGCAAGTGCTCGCCGGCCCCAATCTCCAGTTTCACCATTCAGTCCATTCTGGGTACCACATCCGATGGCGCACGGTCGTGTACCAAGGAGAATTCCACAGGAATCCTGCGGGGGAGGCGCACGCTGTCGGTGTCCTCCGAGGAGGAGTGTAGCGGTGGAGAAGATTCGTCACATTTCTTCTGTTCTGACCCCGGGCACAGCGACCCATGCAACCAACACCGATCCCTTAACCTTTCCACTCTAAGTAAGTAAATGTAAATTTGCATAATGTATGGTTTGTTGCTGTTGTTATTATGTCAGTATGGTGTTAGCAATACACCATGCTAGGCTAAGAATATCGTCTGAGGCATCACTGAAAAGATGAAGCGACAAATAATTAGTGGATATTTTTTTTCCCTCGTGGCAAATTTAATCGAGTATGTTAATTGATTAAACAGGCTTTTAAAACAAACGTGTTCGTTTCTCAATTGACCGTAAACTCGAGAATTAATTAGAAGCATGTGCCTGTGTTAGTCATATTATATTGTTTATTCAATGGGGCACTTATAATCTTTCAACAGTCGACCCAACAGTCAAAGTTCAAATTTAATTAACTCTTGAACAAAGTATCGAGTAATATACTATGTTAGTTAAAAAAAAAGCCTTTCGCTGAAGCTCGCGCCTATACATTCAATTGCTCCAGAAATTCTGAGAGATGTTTGAAGCCTCTACGAAAATTCTATTTTTTCAACACTGCATTAGATTACTGTACATTTTCGCGATTAATTCTAAGCGAATTAACCGCAGAGATTACGAACACCACCTTCTTGCCTACATTTTTATAGACAGACATGTTCATACAAATTAACCATACACGTTGGCTACATTTACGCTTCGGATATTAGAGAAGGACTCGTTTTTGTTTTCAGAAATTAGAGCACTTGCCAATTAGCTTTGTTTCTCCCTCGCAGACTCCTCAAAAGGAATTACACCGGGGCAAGACGGGACAGAGCGACGACAGCACTTAACACAGCCACTGCTTCAGGATTACAAAGACGAACAAGACAGACCATGCAACCAAATGTCACCCATTTCTGAGGAGCGGCAAAGAGACGGGACTGACAAGCAGAGCAACTCGGCAAAGAAGAAAACTCGCACCGTGTTCTCCCGGAGTCAAGTGTACCAGCTGGAGTCCACATTCGACATGAAAAGGTACTTGAGCAGCTCCGAACGGGCCTGTCTCGCTTCCAGTCTGCAGCTTACAGAGACACAGGTGAAGACGTGGTTTCAAAACCGAAGGAACAAATGGAAGCGACAGCTCTCAGCAGAACTGGAAGCGGCCAACATGGCTCACGCCTCTGCACAGACTCTAGTTGGGATGCCGCTTGTTTTTAGAGATAATTCCTTGTTACGGGTGCCGGTTCCAAGGTCTATTGCCTTCCCAACGCCTCTCTATTACCCGGGCAGCAATTTACCAGCGTTACCGTTGTACAATCTTTACAACAAGATTGAATACTGACCTCAGACTCATGGCAAAAGTCTACATCAAAACTATGAAAAAGCTACAATACACGCATAAAATTGTCTGGCATAGTCTATGTCTATTTATATCACCTTATTTGTTGAAGACATATTTCTTATTATGCAGCAACTGTATGTGCAAATAAGAAAGCATCGTGCTTCTCTAAATGTACCTATTAAATACACCATGTGTATACGAATTTTGTACTTTTTTATTTAGTGTTTTCTCCCTTGTTTAACCGATTTTACACGTTATATGGGGAATTATTCCATTGTAATACCGATGTAATCAGTTGGACTATGTTTGGAAATTAAATCTGTAGCTCTTTCATATCCTCAGCCGTTTTCATAAAAAAAATAAAAAAATAAAATCTGTGTGCACAGAATAAATCGAATCACTAGTTGAAGGAGAAAAAAATGCAGGCTATAATGTATTTTTAAGTAGCCTTTAGAGATGATCTTGGAAATATATCAAAATGATCTTGAATGGTTGAGCAAAAACGAAGATAATTACAGTTTTGATCGAGCAACTACCGGTTGAAGAATTAACTGTCGTTGTTTAACTGTGTTATCCGTCCACCCCCCCCCCCCCCCCCCCCCCCCCTCCTCCCCTCCCCTCCCCTCGTCCCCCCAAATAATAAAATTTTATACGACAACTCCGCATGTTTCTTTGATTTTTCTAAGTTCCAATGCGGAGTCACCATCAATTTCCCAAATATTAGCATTTTCCACAGTAATTTAAGACCTGCGTGGAAACATTGTGAACAGGACTACAGACATCTGATATTGACATTCTTACTTGACATATAGCCTAGGCTACGCTTTTGTCAAACATTTTCTCATTTGGCAGAGGTAAAAAAAAACACTCACTAGAGCACGATATTTTAGACTGTATCTCCTCGGAACCTGTAGGCTATGAAACACAAAATGCACGAGGCATTTAGACTATTTTACAATTGAATGGAGCTGTTAATGTTAATTATTTGTGCACCTGCTATTGATAGTAGCCTATGCGTTCACGTTTTATGATTATTTATATTTTTTTGTAAACTAAAGCTTTATCAGATCTTGAAACCGTTGTTTGGGTCCGAGATGCAACACTGGATACGGAAACACATGGTAGCCTCCTGTGTTCTTAAAAATAATAGGCTAATAATAATAATAATACATATTTAAAAAGTAGCAACAACACCAGTTTCTAGTTAATAAAAAATCAAGTGAATAAAAAACCGTGTTGTAGTTACATTTTCATGCTTTCTAATCTGATCCGGGTTTTAATAATAGATCGCTACAATAATCAGGTTTCTATTGGATGTCGAAAGTTTAGATTAAAAGGTAAGTAAATCTAAGTAAAATAACTACTTTAATATAGCCTAACATCAAGCTGGTATGCTTTGCAGGAGACTATAGTAGCTAGGCTAGCCTAGGTTTTCCAATTCCGAGACAATTGTATTATATTATATATCTATTGCTTGCTTTTACAAGGCATGTGGCCCAGAATCATTGTTTTAACTTGACTTCACTCAATACTCTGATAAGCAGACAGACTTGTCTTTCAAGGCAAATAACCACATTTTTTTAACAAGTGAATAGGTTATTTTGCAGACATAGGCCAACAGAGAATTGCCGGTGTATGTTGTAGCCTATCTCAGATATTATATGGCTAGATAGCTGCACCTGCTTATAGCCTACAACAGACTAGACTACACTGCCTAACCCTTTTCAAATGTTAAGGTCACTATTTAACGAGCTACGCGGTTATTAATGCCACATAGCCTATAGCTACACAGATCGCAAGACAATTCTGCAATTCCGTTTCATAGAATTCTCCGCCAATTATGTAGGATATGAGAGGGTTTAAACCTAATGAGGGAACATCTAGAGACATCGTGTTAAGTCATAATAGCGTAACCAGACAAATCCACTGCTGTCTAATGAAATCACCGTTTCAACACTTACATCCTCGGCTACCTCGTAATTTGAGAGACAAATGGTTACAACTGGAAAAGAAAGGACAGTGTTATGTGTCTCATGTCACGTGATAAATGCAAGGACAACGGAACTACCTGCGAGTAAACGGAAGTTAACATTTTCTCCAATAAGTGAGCAGAGGTAGAGAAGTGAGGCGGTGAAGTTTTCAGTTAACCAATAGAAGAAGTAACATTTTGAAACGAGGAAGGCGGTACAGCAGCCGTCCGTTTTGCAGTCTATATACGAAATTGTGTTTATTTAATAAGAGTACTGTAGCACCTGTCTAGCCGTAACGGTAAGTGCATTATGAAGTAATCCAAGTCATGGAAAAACTATTTGTTGTTAAGAGAAGATGGCCAGTTATACTTGATACGGACCCTTTTTGAATAGCTTGCTCTGCGAAGTTAACATGCTTTCCAGCTAACAGTTAGCCTAACTACTTCACTCGGAAGCATTAGCTAACTTAGTTAGGCCTGGTAAAGTAGCTAACGTTAGCCACAACTACGGTCGGTTTGTTTAACGTTATAGTCGCAGACTAGCTAACTAACTAACTTGTGCCAGCCATTTGGATAGTTGGGTAACTGTTAGCGCTACTATTGTCCAGACATACTAGGCTCGCTGTTCGCTTGCTAGCTAGCGCCAAGTTGCTAACTGGTGTTTTCGTGGGCGTTACTAGCATATGATGCACCTCTTCGCCGGGTGGCTGATTTATGTAGTCCAACCTAACATCCCGAGCAAAGTTACGTTAGCTAGATAACGTTATCTTAATTTGGTGGTGTAGCTCTCAATCGGTGCCGCTGCATTACGTTCATTTTAGCTAGCGTTAGTGACGAAGTAACAGGAAAGCTTGCACACAAGCTAGCTACCAGGACATAACGTTGACATAAAATTTCTTCTTACCGTGAAAAACGACGACATCGGACAGATGTTAAGGTAAATCTATCACCACGGCGGCACTTTCGCCTCAAGTCAGCAATTATACCGGGAAATGCCCTCTTTGAAACTTTTTTTTTTTTTTAAATACAATTTATTTGATTTATTTATTTAAGCATGAGCCAAAGTATGCCTTCCTGGCGTGTCTCCCCGTGGCGCAGCCTGTAGTGCGGCGTACTTAGTATTCCCGTGCTCTTTGCGACATTGTCGGTTCGAATCCGACCTTTTCCTCTTGTCTCTACACTGTGCTGTCCAATAAAGCTGAAAGGCTATTACACCTATTTTAAGAAAGTATAGTCCATTTTAGTACTTATAAACTTTTGTAGCCACAATTTCCTCTATATTCTCAGCTACCTTGAATTGAGAGAAAATGCTGTTAGCTATAAGTTAGAGTGAAGGAAATGTAGAGACCTAGCTACTCACTCCAAAAATCTCTGGGACTTCAGATGGATATCTGGCTTCTCTGTCGAACATGAGGTAGAATGGGGAGTGCTTGGTGGTGATCTGTACTTTGGTGCGCAAGCCAAACATGGCTGCACTGAGGTCCCAGTTCCAAGGATTCTCATCCACCAATTTGGTGAGAGTTTTGAAACATATTGACATTGTTATGAAATACTATTTCGATTGTAAAGCATAGCTTATGATTGCGATGTGTGACCCAAATCACACTGCTTAATACAATACCAAAATAGAATACTTAACACAGTGACTATAGTACCATTTAGTGGTGTAAATGTGTCAAGGTCAGTTTAGTCCATCTCATTACCCAAAAACATGGCTGAGGCTCCCTTCACTCAGTTTTCTTTTGTACTAACTGACTGTTGTCCATTAAATTCAGCTGAATATGGCTCTCTGCCAGAAGCTGGACATCAAGAGGAGCTTCTGCGCACCTTACCATCCACAGACCTGTGGATTGGTTGAAAGAATTAATGGGACAGTGACAAAGTAATGTGGAACTATACTGACCTTGACACATTTACACCACTAAATGGTACTATAGTCACTGTGTTAAGTATTCTATTTTGGTATTGTATTAAGTAGTGTGATTTGGGTCACACATCGCAATCATAAGCTATGCTTTACAATCAAAATAGTATTTCATAACAATGTCAATATGTTTCAAAACTCTCACCAAATTGGTGGATGAGAATCCTTGGAACTGGGACCTCAGTGCAGCCATGTTTGGCACCAAAGTACAGATCACCACCAAGCACTCCCCATTCTACCTCATGTTCGACAGAGAAGCCAGATATCCATCTGAGGTCCCAGAGACTTTTGGAGTGAGTAGCTAGGTCTCTTTCATTTTCTCTCAATTCAAGGTAGCTGAGAATATAGAGGAAATTGTGGCTACAAAAGTTTATAAGTACTAAAATGGACTATACTTTCTTAAAATAGGTGTAATAGCCTTTCAGCTTTATTGGACAGCACAGTGTAGAGACAAGAGGAAAGGTCGGATTCGAACCGACAATGTCGCAAAGAGCACGGGAATACTAGGTACGCCGTGCTACAGGCTGCGCCACGGGGAGACACGCAAGGAAGGCATACTTTGGCTCATGCTTAAATAAATAAATCAAATAAATTGTATAAAAAAAATTAAAAAAAATAGTTGGGTTTATACTTACAAAAAAATGCTGCTAAAAAAAAGTAAACTAGTTCTGTATGCCACTTGTGCTCACTGGATATCTAAATTAGCTTACTTGAGTTTTATTAACTAAAATGTGGCTTGTTTAGTCCTTATTTGTCATAGCCATAGGCTACGTGTAGCCTAGCTACGGTTTTTATTTAGTTTTTTTTTAAAGGGTTTCTGTGCTGTTATAGTTTTGACAGCTCCGCGTTATCATAGCTATGATGCAGCTTTAGCAAAAACGGGTATGCAGTAACAGACTAACCTTTCTATATTCATTCGTTTTTTGTTTTCAAAGAGGGCATTTCCCGGTATAATTGCTGACTTGTGGCGAAAGTGCCGCCGTGGTGATAGATTTACCTTAACATCTGTCCGATGTCGTCGTTTTTTCACGGTAAGAAGAAATTTTACGACAACGTTAGCTAACTTATGTAGCTACGCTATTCGTATACGGTTAACGTTAACGCATTTTACAATGCAGGGCTTGACATTAACTTTTTGGCTTTAAAAAGTTTAGACTTTTTACATGTCTGGAGGCTAAACTTACTTGTCCGAAAAAATAAAGGCCTATTAAAACAATAAATAAAACCGACAGAGTTTTGGACAATTCTTGTGATTTATTCGCTTATTAACAACAATTACACAATGCCTGAACGTGTGCGTGCGTTTGCACCGTACACAAGCCTTGTTGGACGCGTAGCAGTTGGAAAGTTAGATTCTGTAGATTAAACCATGTAGGGTTGTAAATCGGGTGAAGGGCTGCTCTTCTTTGGCTACATAATAAGCACTATATAGGCCATTTTCACCGACATATTTTCCTCCATCCTGTGAGGACAGGTGATGGTGGGGCATCAGGTCCCCTCTGTCTGATTCTAGCAGCAGCTTCAGTAAACTGGTGTTGCTTGTCCCCCCTGTCATATTTTGCAAGATTTTATTGATAACATACAAAGCCCTTCATGGTGTAGCCCCTTCTTATATCTCCGAGCTTTTTATCCCTTACCAGCAATGCAGCCTTAGGTCCGATGGCAGAGCTCTACTCACTGTTCGAAAGTTTAGGTTGAAATTCAAAGGTGATGTGGCTTTTGCTGTCAGGGCCCCTAGAATCTGGAACAGCCTTCCAGACACAATGGCCATCTCATCTTTTAAATCCCAATTGAAAACTCACTTTAATGGACTTTCTTTTAACTGATTATTTTTATATACATTGAGCCTTTTATTACATTTAATTGTATTTTACTACTTTGTATTGTATTTAATTATATTTATTTTTATTAGTTTCTTGCATTTCATCTCTATCATGTTGTTTTTTGTTTTTATTTTGTACAGCACTTTATAATCCAGTGTTTAAAAAAGTGCTATATAAATAAAGTTGTTGTTACTATTATTATTTGCATTGTTGGTCAACTTTGGAGCTTAACAGCCATATGCTTCAAATAAAGAAGCATTTAGCAAAAGTATGCCAAATATTTCACGATCTTAAGGTTTTATTTTTGTCTTGAATGCACAAATAAAGATTCTCCCCCATTTCTGAAATAACTCCCGACTCAGAATCCAATCCCCCAACCTAATGATTTGTGCATTAACGTTACCTAATATAACGTGTGCTCTCTCGTTGAGACTTGATGCAATGATGTGACAAAGTCAGAATGATAATAATTGATGCATTGTGTAGCATTTACCTACACAACTTTTGTCAACTGCCTGAATGTCAGCCAGGACAATTAACGTTAGCTTGCTAACTTAGACTTCACACTCACGGTTTATTTCAATTTCAGCTCATCATCATTACACAGGAGGATACGTTTGTTAACTTTTTAAGTGCACTTATATGTCTGCAGTGTAACTAATCTGGAGCCAGCTGCTTTCAGGGGCTTGTCTTGGGCTTGGTTAGGTTTTGGAGGCTGCTTGTTTCGATTTCCAGTCAGTCAACGAGCTTCACAATTTGGAACTAAAATTACTCGCGCCGCTTAAAACTCCCAATCATTGAACCTAGTGATATTCACTTAATGAAGAGAATGAGAGTTTTCAGTGCGACACTGCAACACTTTCTGATCAGACGAAATTACTAATGTAGGGAATATTCATTTAAATCTATACACGGGGTACCAAAAATGTAGGGGACATACCTCTATTTTTATACACGGGCGTCACTTATGTACTGCAATACGCCACTACCATCCTTATACAACTGGTGGCATAGTTTTTGTATAATAAATCAGTCTCATAAAATGTATATATTATTCTCAAAAGAGAATATACTAACTAAAAATGGGTAACTTGAATTAATAATTAAATTAATTACCAATAACATTACACATAAATAATTGTCTTAGCAAAATCACAATATTATGTACTCAGTTGATACCGAATTAATATAAATGATCCAGCTAGAAGGTGAAGGCATTTTGGGGAATCCCTGCGATTAGCATTGGCTGATTCAGTTCACCACAAGAGCAACATTAATACAGGCAATCTTGGATAAATGTAATAGTTTATTGAACACAAAGTACCAAACAGAGCAAGGCAGGATTCACTACTATAATGTACAACAACAAACTGTGTGTGTGTGTGTGTGTGTGTGTGTGTGTGTGTGTGTGTGGCGCGTTGGGCGCATGTGGGGTATCCATGTTCTCCTGCTTGTGGGGGGGTTGCCTCGGCCACGTTCAGAGAGAACAAAGAAACTAAAATTGAGGGAGGTTTGAAACTAGCTTTTGCTGGAGCTAGCTAATGGCGGCGCATGGGCCATACCATACACATAGGGGATAGCCGTAAGCTTATCAATGCGTGTGCATTGAGATCAGCGTGCAGTGTTAATATTACGGCTGGCTAGTGTTTAAAGACAGATCACATGCAAGATCTGGCTGTGTGGTCCGCTTGGTGGTTCTTCTTCACCAATGGGTGCTCGCGTTGCCTCCTTGCATCTCGTCTCCGGTCCTCCGTGGCCGATAGCCGGGGGTAGATGAGCCCGCCTCGCTCAGTTGGATCGCTGTCATGGACGCCCGTGCTTCCTTGCGGAGTGAGGGCTCTAACCCCGGGCGTGCAGGCCGCACGGGGCCTTGAGACGAGACAGTGAAGGCCCTGTCGAGTTGAGCAGACAACTGGACCGGAAGAAACTGGATGGAATTGTAGTTCCTGTTGTCCCTACACTAACGTTATTTGTTTTTTTTACTTGTCCGTTCGGGCAAGTTAAGCTATATTATGCTTGTCCGGCCACTTTTTTTTTTACTTGTCCCGGACAAGCGGACAAGTGTTAATGTCAAGCCCTGCAATGGCAAGCTAAAGCTAAAGTTAGCCATACTGTAACGATTGGAGTTGAGCATCTTCAGGTGTTGTGCCGTTTTTCGACTCCCCTGCACATCTCAACCCCCCTTGCTTTGCCGGGTCATGCTAGCTTGAGACAACTTTGACAGCCAATACTAAGGGGCAAAAGCTAGGGGATTGAGATCTGCGATCTAACATCGGCTCTTCGGCATGCATTTGTGACCTGCTCGCTTAATCACAAATGCATAACAGGATGGGATGCAACGTTATACATACAGTGCCCTCCACTATTATTGGCTCCCCTGGTAAAGATGAGTAAAAGGGTTATAAAAAATTCACCGTTTGGTTAGCTTAAATCTCACACTGAAAAAATGAGAAAAATCCAACCTTTAATTGAAGTACATTTATTATGTGAAAAAAATCCTTCATCAAGAAATCGACAACATCAAAAGACTTTTGATATCTTATTTTCTGGTACTTTTACAAGCGATACTATAACGTCTTTTTGCATTTGAATGGATCTCTATGGGAATTGGGGGTGGGACTAGATGTAGCTGTAAATTACACTGGAACAGTATGGAACACGTGGTTGGCTAAATGGCTCTAAATCATCAAGGGTCTGACGTATCAAACAAGCCTTAAACCATCACTCTGCTGCCAGATATGCAGTAGATATGGATGGATCACTTTAAGGGTTGTTTCTCCTGACAAATCTTCCTATTGGACTTTATGGGAAAATAAGTCAGGAGAAGAAACGCTTCAACTTATCCATCCATATCTACTGATTTTTCTAATTTTTTCAGTGTGAGATTAAGCCAGTTCACCAAACGGTGAATTGTTTATAACCCTTTTTACTCATCTTTACCAGGGGTGCCAATAATAGTGGCGGGCACTGTATGTGTTTTATGTACCACACAATGCTAACGTTTGTTTTTTGTGTAACTGACAATGGTGGTTTGCCAGCAACTCGACTTGTTATGAGGGATGGAAATGACCAGCTCGTCGTGGCTGCTTTTTAAATTTTTAAATTTGTATTTTTTTCTGTAGATCATGACGGGGTCGAATGAGTTCAAGCTGAACCAGGGCCCGGAGGACAGTATCTCTGCGGTGAAGTTCAGCCCCAGCACTGCCCAGTTTTTATTGGTGTCCTCCTGGGACTCCACTGTCCGTCTTTTTGACGTTGGTGGCAACTCCATGAGAATGAAGTACCAGCACTTAGCCCCAGTGCTCGATTGTGCGTTTTATGTAAGTCATACAGCTGTCATTGAAATGTTTGTTATGCAGGGACATATCTCTATGTAATGCTGTATAATGCAAAAAAAGAAAAGTCACACCAAAACAATGAAAAACCCAATGCATAAGTTTGCATGTTAAACGTGCGTCAGTACTTGTTACACATTGCTTAAGTGTAGGTCCATCCCAAGAGGGGCAATTTCCAAACTCTCTGCCTTACTCCTAAATCAAATAACTGTTTAAAGCAGGGGTGCACAACAAAGGCTGATCCATTTCAGCATTTTCTGCCATCTTCTAAACTGCTCTTAATTATTTAACTTGCTCAATCAATCATATCCTCACCTGACATTTGCGCACCAGCTGCAGACTGCAAGTGCTTCCTAAATATTTTACTGTGCTCAAGTAGAGGAGTAAACCAGCGTAGTTTATAGAGCTGTCAGAAAACAAAATCTAAGGTAACTGGTTGAAACAAACCTGGACACAGGCCTGCCCTTTAGGACCGGAGTTGTACACCCTTGGTTTAAAAGTTTTTTTATTTTTTTATTTTTTATTATAATTTTTTATTAATTTTTTTTTTTTAACTGACCTGATTCCTAGCAAGAGAAGCAGCATTTCAGTTATTTGACCACCTTCAGTTTGCATGTGTATTCAAAGTAAAAGTTCTCACTTATATTTATTTTATATGTAGTGCCTTGATATTAAGAAAATAAAGAGGAAAAATAATTATCTGAGCTGCTCCACCTTAACTCTGCTTTTGAGTGTGAAGGAGTGGTTTTTACTTGACAGTTTACCTCTTGCCTTCTAGGACCCCACACATTCCTGGAGTGGGGGACTCGACATGCAGTTGAAAACCCATGATTTAAATACAGACCAGGGTATGTGCGCCCATCTTAACCCACAATTTAAATACAGACTAGGGTATGTGCACCCATCTGGACCCATGGTTTAAATACAGACCAGGGTATATGTATACCAATCTAAATATTTTGTGTTGTCTAAGTTTTTTGAAAAGTTAGTTTGCATTGGCGTTTATGTAAATGATTGTCAGGGCTAGGTTGCATTGTAGGAGCTCTTGGTAAAGCCAAAGTTAGGAATGGAGTAGATTCAGTGAGAATGTGAGTCCACTTCCCTGTTTTCTCTGCAGAAACAATAGTGGGGACTCACGATGCCCCCATTCGTTGTGTGGAGTACTGCCCAGAAGTTAACGTCATGGTAACGGGGAGCTGGGACCGGTCTGTTCGACTCTGGGACCCACGCACCCCCTGCAATGCTGGGACCTTTACCCAACCTGAAAAGGTAAACTGGCCTTCAAATTAGGGCTGCACGATTATTTTAGTCAATATTGAGATCACGATTATTAGTTGGTTTTCGGAACATAATACTTTTATTGCACTTTAACATTTCAAATGAACAGAATAATTCTTATATTTTCACATTTTATAGCCCTAACTGTGAGGGAGGTGAAATAGGAGTGCTTGATTTGATATAGAACACCAGAGAAAGTCCAGGAAAGTGAGATTTCACTTGTAAACTGACTGCCTTCAAAATCGTTTATTCATTCTCGATTATTCTTGTTTAGTAATTGTGGAAAGCCTAAATTGTAATGACGATTAAAATTTGATTAATTGTGCAGCCCTACTCCAAATCAGTTGTAAACCAGTATAATAAACCTGTTTTTTTAATTTTCAAATGATCAGTTTAACCAAAATGCATGTTTTTGGGTTGCTGAGAATTAATTGGTCCCTAACTAGAGATGCACCGATATGAACATCTCTGGCCGATTCCAATTTACGATAATTTCGGCAAAACATCCAGCCTGTGCCGATACTGGTACCAATGTTTTGGTAGTTCTGCTTCCATACGTTTTAAGGCCAACTGTTTCAAAATCGGAGGATGATATGCAGAACTACTAAATATCTATGGTGCAAAATATAGCCAATTTACCCCGTTGTCTATTAGTGTCTTCAAATCTATCCAAATGGCTACATTTGTGCACTGCTCTAAATTAAAAATAAAAAAAAAGATATATTTAACTACAACTCCACAGTTTTGGCTCATAAAACTCACTTTTGCATCATTTTCAAGTGGGAATTACTATCTTTTCATCCGTATAGGGGGGTAGCCCCTATGGAAAATGAATATACTGCAGTATATTGTAAATATATCAAAATTATCTTTACAATATATTTAAAATATACTGCTGTACATTACATTTCCATAAGGGAGATGTCTATGGGTCCAAACCCCTATCCATGTCATAAAATTAATACAATTTGTTTTGTACATTATAAAGCATATACATTTCTGATGGTTTAAGATAAAAACATTATCACAGTGTTACATGCACTTAAATATGTAGCCTAATCATTCACTCTTGTACCTCAATAAAACATCACTTTTACCTGTACTCTACAGTATGTATACTTTTGCCCTGGGATGGCATTTTTCTTTTATTTAAAAAAATCTTTTTTAATGTTCCCATTCATAATGACTCCAAGGAAATTTTTACATTAATCTACCACATATCAGCGCACAGTAAATTGGAATGAGCATTGCCCTAGTAACTCAGTTACTGAGCATGCCCTAAGTGACAAGTATATACAGTTTATGTCGGAAGTTTACATGCACTTAGGTTGAAGTCATTAAAACTAATTTTTAACCACTCCACAGATTTCATGTTAGCAAACTATAGTGTTGGCAAGTCAGTTTGGACATCTACTCTGTGCATGACACAAGTAATTTTTCCAACAATTGTTTATAGACAAATTACTTCAGTTTTAATTCACTATATCACAATTCCAGTGGGTCAGAAGTTTACATACACTAAGTTGAGTTGTGCCTTTAAATTTTTTATATCTGGTCGCATATCCTTTGCATGCCATGACTTCCTGATGTCTTTGACCCAACAACATCAAAAGACTCTTGATATGTTATTTTCTGGTACTCTTACAAGCGATACTATAACGTCTCTGCATTTGAATGTATCTATGAGAATTGGGGGGTCGGACTAGATTTAGCTGTAAATTACACTGGAACAGTATGGAAACACATGGTTGGCTAAATGGCTGTAAGTCATCAAGGGTCTGACGTATCAAACAAGCCTTAAATCATCACTCTGCTGCCAGAAATACAGTAGATATGGATGGATAACTTGAAAGGTTTCTTCTCCTGACTTATTTTTCCATAGAGTTCAATGCACAAAGCACAAAGTTGATGTCCTAACTGACTTGCCAACACTACAGTTTGCTAACATGAAATCTGTGGAGTGGTTAAAAATGACTTCAAACTAAGTCTATGTAAACTTCCGACTTCAACTGTATATACGCCATAGCCTATATTATGTACGATAACAAGAAAATAAAATGGTATTCCACCATCTGCAAAATGCTGCCCAATGTTCTGTCTTCAATAAAAATCGGTAGCCTACATACAATTAACGCTTATACTATAGGATGTGAAATGTTGTAAAGTGTTGTATATTTCTCAAACAGATTGTATCAGACAATAAATGACCACTGGATTTTGAAAGGAACATCTCTGTGTAAAACCAATGGTAGGATTGTATATTTATTTCATATTTAGTAGCAGATATTCATAGTAGAATACGTGGTATAAAGAGACAATAATTTCACATGTTTATTTTGCATTTCAGTGAGCAGGGCTTTTTTGGCATATGATCAGGGGTTTATCTTGTTGTTATGACGGAATTCTAATTTTATATGATGAATAAATATATTTATGAACTCACACCTAAACGCTATTGTCCCACTGTCACGCATGGGTAGGTATAGACTGGGTGGGGGGTTGCTTGTTAAATGGACTTGCTACGGGAAAATAGTGACACTTAGAAACTCCGTATTCTGCAGTTGTCACGAATCGTGTACTAATAAAGATAAAACACGGCTTTGAGGTTTCCACTAATAGTTTGGCTGCAGGAGCAATGAATCTTGCGGGCGGCGGCATTGTTACTTGGCATCTGTGCAAAGGGGTTAAACTTCTTTCGTAGTATACCCTCCAGGATATGTGCACCCATCTAAACCCATGATTTAAATACAGACCTGGATATGTGCACCCATCAACTATGAACATTACCTCAGTGTTTCCCCTATAATATATATGAGAACCAACACCAGTTGAACAAAATATATTTTTTATGCTGAAATTAACGGCAATATCTATTAATTCAGAAATCAATCATTTGCGCTTGGGAAATGTGAGCGAGAGCGTAACTAAAAGTGGAGTAGACATGAACACGCCATAACGTTAGGGTGCATTATTTATTCCACGAGAAAATATTAAATATCAAAAACTTACTTTCACTTGGAGAAGAATCAATGAACATAAAGAAAGCCAGCATGTCTCTTGTCCACTCCACTTTTTGTTACGCTCTCGCTCACATTTCCCAGGCAGAGGCTCCCAAGCGCAAATGATTATTGATTTCCGAATGAATAAATACTTGCGTTATTTTCGCCATAAAAAAAAAGGATTTGGTTGGCCTGGTGTTGGTTCTCATATATGGGGGAAACACTGAATATGGAAAATAAAGTGCAATTACTTTTATGTGACAGGCAAATGAAAACCAACTCTTGGATTACAAATAAACTATATACTTTCTTTTTGATTTACAGGACATAATTGGATCTGACCATCGGTTGTTTTTAACACAATCAGCTGATCCGTGCAAAGTTTTAGTATTATCAGCCAATACCTCTCCTTGGCAGATATATCGGTGCATCCCTATCCCTAACCCAGCACTCAGTTACTGAGCATTCCTTGGGCCATAACCCAGCACTCATTTACTGAGCATTCCTTGGGCCATAACCCAGCACTCAGTTACTGAGCATTCCTTGGGCCATAACCCAGCACTCAGTACTGAGCATTCCTTGGGCCATAACCCAGCGGCACCCCTTTGTCTTGGCTTTATTGGCTGCACTATGCACTGCATCGGGGCTTTAAAGACGTCGGCTGATTCTGCGGTTTTTCCTGACGCAATTTCATCTGTAGCCCTGTATTGTGGATAAATGGATGGCATTAGGTACGAGCGGTGATTTATTGGAGACTTTGACAGCGACCAGACGCATAGGGCGGGTGAGTCTGTGACAGATGGCAGCAGGAGCAGCACCTCCAGTGAATGAAGCTGTTTATTAGGTCCGCCACGGTCATTATGTCATCACTGCTCACCGTTCTTACAGGGATGGATGCTCTCTGCTCGCAATGCCATGTCCCCCCCCCCCCCCCATCTGCATGACCCCGTCAGCCCCACAACTTGATTTAAAGGCGGAGAAGGGAGCAGAAGGTTTTTTTATTTTTTTAAAAACAGAATTTTTACCTGACAACCAATATTTATAAATAATAGCTTGTGTTATGTATCACCTAAATGGCAGGTATGAATTACAAATTTTAATAGCAGGGCAATCAAAATGATTTGAAGTGGTTAAAGGGAGAGACACAGCAGCTGGCGGTGCTGTGAAGATTTGTTGGGATGATGTGTTGTACGTCGGGATTCATCAAACCTGCTGGGGGGGGCGGAGACCAAGTTTGCTTGGCTGTGGAGGGTAATTTATGACCTGAATAATGGGCCCCATATATAAAAAAGATGGGAGTCCGGCTTCCAGCGTGGGTTTTTTTTTCTTCTTTGAGTGCTTGAAGACTGTTAGGAAGGCATTGAAATTGGTAGAGGAGGGCTGTGTTGGCTCTGAAAGGCATCTTTCCACTCTGAATCCAGGTGTACACGCTCTCTGTGGCGGGAGACAGGCTGATTGTGGGAACAGCCGGCAGGAGGGTCCTTGTCTGGGACCTGAGGAACATGGGATATGTCCAGCAGAGGCGGGAGTCCAGCCTGAAGTACAGACACGCTGCATCCGCGCCTTTCCCAACAAGCAGGTATGGGCCCCAGCGTCCACACTGCTACCAATGACACCCACGCTTAATTACTCATCATCCTCACCTCTAATTGGTTTGTTTCCAGTCTCTAAGAGTTTGTTCCAGTCCTGTAATTGTTTATTCGAACTATATATATATATATATATATATATATATATATATATATATATATATTTTTTTTTTTAGGGCTACGTCCTGAGCTCCATCGAAGGTCGGGTTGCAGTGGAGTACCTGGACCCCAGCCTGGAGGTTCAGAAGAAGAAATACGCCTTCAAATGCCACCGGCTCAAGGAGAACGGCATCGAGCAGTTTACCCGGTCAACGCCATCTCCTTCCATAGTGTCCACAACACCTTCGCCACAGGTGAGAACTCCGCCTCTGTCCCACGCCGTGCTCTTTACGGTCCGTCGGATGTACGTTGCAGGCACACCCTTTCAAAAGGTGGCCGCAATCTTCCTGTAGGCTCCTCCTTATTTGGCCACAGATGTGTCCGTCTGTGCGGCACAATGCATGCTGCAACGTAAAGTGGGTTTTATTAAAAAAATAATAATAAATTTCAGTTGAATTTCAGTGAATCATTGTTATAATTTGAGCACCATTTGACTGGGGGACGCTGAGCTGGTTCTCTTGAGCACCCTTTGACTGGGGGAAGCTGAGCTGGTTCTCCCTTAGATGGTCGGAACTCTTAACGTCCAGCTTTTCAACTTCCGCTGTTTTTATTGGACTAAAAGCCCATAAGCTAAAAGCCGCGGCACTTATCCGCTCGCCATTGACCGCACGCGCAACCTCCCGCAGGGGGGCTCCGACGGCTTCGTGAACATCTGGGACCCGTTCAACAAGAAGCGCCTGTGCCAGTTCCACCGCTATCCCACCAGCATCGCCTCGTTGGCGTTCAGCAACGATGGCTCCACGCTGGCCATCGCCTCCTCCTACATGCAGGAGCAGGGGGATATCAGCCACCCCGAGGACGCCATCTTTATACGCCAGGTCACCGACGCCGAGACCAAGCCCAAATGACCGGCCCCACACGTGGAAGCCCAGCCCCAAACACCTGTCCCGGGTTTGCTCTCTGGCTACATCAGTGACATTCATTCCTGGTCCTGGGAAAAGCAAAGCCTGCAACGGTGGTTGTGTGTGCACCTGGTCCTGAGCAACCTTTATGCAGCCCAGTGATCTTCATTTCTGGTCCTGGAGGGCCACAGGGTCTGCCGGTCTTAATATCAGCAACCAATTCAGACCCAAGAAACCAGGTGCGGTGAATTAACTGTGTTTTCGGCTGCTTTAATTGATCAATTAAGTACCGAGTAACAACAAAAAAACTGCAGACCCTGCGGCCCTCCAGGACCAGGAATGAAGATCACCGGGCTGCATAAAGGTTGCTCAGGACCAGGTGCAACACACAACCACCGTTGCAGGCTTTGCTGATGTACATGTTGTTGTGATGACATATTTTAAAATACCACATTACTTTACCCCCCCCTCCAGTTAATCTCTTTTTATTTGCACACAAGTTAACACCACGAGATTGTTAAAACACAGGTTATAGACGCGGTTTCTGAACACGGGGAAAGGTAAACACAGGGAATTAATACGATGTTGTTATTATTATTATTATTTATTTATTATTATTATTATTATTATTATGGAACTGACATATCGTACTATGAAGCAGGATTTTTTAATAATAATAATAATAACAATAATGCATTTATTTGTCAGAACCCTTTCGGCACAGTCTATGGTAACCTCATATTATATTAAACCCACCTGTGTTTGTTGAGCTGTATAATATTTTGATTGCCAGGCAATGATCAACAGTGTTTATTTGAGTCCCAAGAGGTATGTGGAATTAAGTTTCAAGAAAATACCCGAATGAGTATGTTTTTCTTAACAGTTTGAACTCTCCAGTATTTAGGCTGATGAGCTGCTATGAATTCACTAGAATGCTTAGGTCCACAGAAGATGACATCACTCTGCACTGTGTTTATTATGCAGCCAAAATGCTGCCTTTCGATGGTGGGCAGTGGCACGGTTTCGTTCTTTCATAAATCATTCGTAGGCGAGCAGTTGATCCAGAATCATGTGTGGCAGCCTGACAGGCTGAAGATAAACCCTGTGATGAGACGCAGAGAAGCCCACCCTTGCTCCTGGCCGTACATTTAAAGCGATCGCAGTGCATTAAGACAGGCAACTCTCTGGACCTGTTTCTGTCTTTAAGTGAATTAGAGAGAGCCGTGACAAGGTTGCCATGCTGCCTTTGTCATTTACAGCTGAAGTGCTGCCTCCTTTTATTGGCTAATGGTTAAAAAGCTGCACTGAGCCAGAGGAGGTGCAGCCCCCCCCCCCCCCCCCCTTTGATTCTGTTTTATATCAGGACATTAATGGAGAAGTGCAGCGGAAGTGTTTCTGTATTTCGCTGTTTGAGGACTCTTCAGTCCCTGCCCTGGACTCCGCTAGGTACAGTATTCAGTACGCCGCCGAACTGGTAGAAATGCATCAGTGAGACGCAGATACTTTGCAGCTTTCACCACCGAAGGTCTTTCTGAGCACAAAGGTTTTAACACCGAAGAGATAATTATGCATAACCTTCCCTTTAAAGTCTCCTCTGGGTCTGATTAGTCAGGTTAAATAAATATTTCACCCACTTAATTTGTGACAAACATTCGAAAGAAAGGATTGCATTTCGTATGGCATTTAAAATTTTCAGCTCACATATAAAAGAATGTTCTGTAGAGCCTCGTCATTTGCTGCATTGATTTATTAAATTTTTTTTAACAATATTTCAATATTCTCAATAAGTGACGGCAATGTGTTGAATTACTGTGAATGTAAATTAAATGTGGGCCTTGTGAATGTATTAAAGGAGCTTTTGGAGAGATGCTTGTGTGTCTTTACTGTTGAATGCATGTGCAGTAGGAATGAGGTGGATTCACAGCTTAACTTAGACCGTAGGACCACTGCCACAAAATGGAGGTTTAAGTGTCAATTTTCCATTTTTTACACTTCTGAAACCTGTCTGTTTGGTACTAGTGCTGGTCTAAGTTGTACTTTTAATTCAGAATAACTGAATACAGCTACCCCTGCTTCTCTTTCAAGTAGGATAATTACATATGAAATGCATTTTTTGGTGGCTAGCAATAAAACCAAAAGTACTCCATGAAGTCTGCATCACTTGTAGGCAGGGATATAAAGAACATTTCCTTCCTCTTTGTGTCATAGCTGAAAATGATATCAGTCATCCTTGAAGCAATATGCAGGACTTTAAAAGCAGTGCTTGGAATAGATTTATAAAATAGAATGCCATCACCATAAAAATAATTTTATTATTGTAGCAGTTAACTCGCGTTAACTTACTTCCGCAGTGCCCCTAGTACTCTGCCCAAAATGTACTAATCTACAGAAATTGACAGAAAGAATAGCACTGGTGAAGTTAATGTGGTTTAGCTTTCTTTTTTAAAGACTCCTTTACCTTTTCACATTCTGTTGGAGCATGAACTTTGCCAAGGTGCCCCATTTTTGCTTGCCTCTAAGAGATAAGACTGGTTCTTAATGCTGTTAATAAGTTATAGTTATGAACGAGGTAGTCACATCTTTGGAGATTGCATTGACGCTGTCTTTCTGAGACCTTCATTTAAACAGTGGGACAAGCTGGGCTATCGATAGTTAAGTTTAGGACTTGTCGATTACAGAAGGCCAGCAGTGCATCCGAGGTAGGGAATGCAACAAGCCTCTTTCAGCAGTATAAACTGGAGCACCTGCTTCAGTATGACAGGTGAATTGCTAAGCACAGGTTCGGCATGTTGGAGTGAATCACCTCAGCTCAGACCAAACTGCAATAGGGATTTTACCTGTTGAAAGACACTGCTTTCCACAAAATGTCAGAGGAACTGTTAGTGTCTCACTGTATCTGAATATTACTGTTTGTGAATGTAAAAATGTTGTAAATGCCTTATAGCAACTGGCAGGTCGACTGGCCCAGGCATCTACACAGAGCTGGCCGTTGGCATCAACACTATCTAATTGTTTAGGATCACAACTCTCCCTGGGCAACGCAATTCAAGTTAAGTGGTTGGTGTGGTTTGTGTTGGAGCACTATGGGGCCACAGCAGCATTCTTGTTTTGGACCACCAAAACCCCAGGGCCAGCTATGCAGCTACATCATCCCACCACTCTGGCAGTTCCACAGCAGTGTTACACATTTGGCTTAATCCAGCCAGAGTTCAGGGGCTACCACTACTTAGCGTTCCCTCGGGTTACCCAGTTTGTCATCAGAATGTGTTATGGCAATGAGTGCCAATGTAGTGGGGTTCGGAGACGTGAGTTAAGCGAACATCCGCGATTATGTGTGATGTCACCCCTGGAGAAGAAAAGTGTGTGATTTAGGAACCCTGGTCTTTTTAAAATGTATTTTTTAAAGAGTAATTGAGTTTGAATTACATTTTTATTAAGGGGGGTTACAAATTTTATACAGGTAGTCATAAAAACAAATTCCCCTCTTTCCTCCCTCCCACTGTCTTAATGATAATGGCTGAAGTGGGTAATTCATGTACATAATTGGAGTACCCTGCATTCGACAGTGAAAAGAGGAACATCTTGGAGGCTAATGCTCTCCGGCTCTCCAGCCACACCCCTCTTGGGACCTTTAACAAAAAGAACAGTGGAAGATGAAGCCTGCGATTATTCTATTAAAGCGCTGCGGTTTTTGTAATGGGACTTGTGGCAGTCTGCAGAACTGCATGTAGCTTCTTCAATATCCTGGCCATTATTTGCTCGTTTAGTTAAATGATGTTTCTAATTCCCTCATAATTGCTTGTAATGGAAGTCTTTCTCATTTTGATGTGACTTCATCTTAATATAAAATGGCATCCTTTTTACGGGTAATCACCACTCGTAAGCCAAAGGGGCGGGGGGTGGGGGTGGCTGTGGTTTTGTTGTGTGCGCTATATGGAAAATTGTCTTGCTTCCTGCCAGCCAGTTCTTCCCAGCAAATTAGAAAATTAAGTTTCTCTGGGGCCGGGGATTACAACTGTTAAGTTTGCATTCCCGTCTTTTGAAACGACGGCGCGGCTGCTGCAGAGGAGTCTTTCAGCGGGCGGTAATTTGGCCCATTAGTGGGTGGGTGGGGGGGGATGATGGTCTCATTGCAGTGAGCGTATAGCCTACGCGCAACCTCCATAGTGTGAGTGTGTGTAAATGACAAAAGGGTCTGCCGAGGAGAGAAAAGGATCAAAACTATCAAGGATTCTTTCAAATATGCATGCCCTTCTGTAAAAATGCATTTAGATTAAATTTGTTGTGCAGAAAGCTAAAATTGATTGCGTGTGAACATGTACAATACACATTTCATTTGTATGATCTGTCCATTATTTCATTGTACTATACACATTACAGATGTTAGTTACACAGTTCAGAGGACTTGCATGATTATATGAAACATGGCTTCATTTTTCCTAAGTTGTATCTGATGACACCATGTGCTTTTCTCTGGCTGAACCATGGCGAGATGCGCTGCAGGCGAACATGTACATTTACTCCCATGCTAAAAGGTCTTGCGTTTACACTAAGCGCAAGGATGACCTTCAACTGAAATATAGTGTGCAAATACTGTTAGCACACTATGCTATAACCCACAAAGCCTACTGTTTAAAATAATCCACATATAAAGGCAGAAAATGAATGACAATTCAGCATATATTAGCAGCCATATGGATACATTTTTCATTCAAACATATTTATATTAAGTCATTTTCCATCATATTCCCTCATTTATTTACCTCGAGTCAATTTAACTTGTTAAAAAAAAAAACTTGTCATTTACAGGTTGTAGCTGGGTGACATTGTTGGCCCACAACAGTGTCAGAGGTTTTCATAGGTAGTTGCTTTCTGCTTGATGATATTCCGTGATATAATATAATCAAAGCTGTGATGTAGTGATTGCAAACTGGCGCTGGGACATTTTAGATATTAAAGTAAAAAAAAAACTTTAAAAAAACTGAGAAGGTTATCAGTCCTGACCTCAATCTTCTCCCTGCAATTTGAGCAATCAGGTGGCCAGATTGCTCCTGACAACCTACTGTATGGGGGAATGTGCACGGAGGATGTCTTTCTCCGGTTAGCAGCATGTCACTGAGATAAACCAACATAAGGAATTTTGTTACATGCTTAATTCAAGATTAGAGATTCACACCATCCAGTTGATTGAGTAATTAACATGAGATAAGTCTTTAAATGTCTTATTTTGGCTTAACTCCACACTGAAGTGCTGGAGTGTTGATTGCAAGGTCATATATTAATAATTAAATTTGGCCTCTTTGTAATGAACAAGTGTTTTTCTTTGGGGTTCACGGAAAGGCGATCCTCCCTTCTGGAGTAAAGATGTCTGCTGAATAGGCTCTCAATGAAGCATGAGCAGACGCCCTGACAGCTGATTGGACGCCCTGACTTGTCTTTGAGGGGAAAAGTAAACAAGGTGATTCTGTACTGTTTGAAGTGTCACTCCCTTAAAAACACTTAATTTTTAATAATTAAAAAAAAAAAATTGTTCCCTGTTTTTAAGCTTGTAATGGCCAGCGGTTGTAGTGGTGAACTGTTTAAAAGGAGACCGCATGTCTGCATGCAGCAGGATCCAGCCAGTTTTACATTCATTCCCAAAGTACTCCTCTCGGCCTCTGTGTGCCTGTGCGCGCTTGTGTGTGTGTGTGTGCGTGCGTGTGTGCTTGTCCTGTGCGTGTGTGTCTGGGCGTTTGTGCATGTGCGTGTGCTGTGCATGTGTGTTTGTGTGTGTACCGTGCACGTGTGTTTGTGCCCATAAGTAACTGTTCAAGCAGCAGAGCCAGTTTCCCCTTTGAAACACATTTGTAGCCATTAGTTGAGTGTAGGGTTTCCTGTACAGAGTGCCTTTCTCTGCGGGGGTGTCAGAGTCCTCTCTGCTGCAGTGTGGGCTGGGGGCCCGGAGCCCAGCAGTCCTGAGGGCCATGTATCAGGGCAAGCAGGAGTAACCTGAGCGCCCCGGTACAGCCTGCCACATCACCTCCTCCACGCCCCCCACCCCCGCCCCAGGGATGCTTTTAAAGAGCATCAGTGTGAGAAAACATCTCTTCAAAAGAATTGTACTTACATTAGAAACTAATTAGCAGGGCTCAGGGGCCAAAGACCGCCCCCTGCCTCGTTTTTCCCCCCTCTAGAACAGTCCGTCTCTTAAACCGGCAGCAGGAGAGATGGTGCTGCCCTCTGTTACATGGGCAGCCCGGGTAAAGAGGGAGTGAACAGCAGGCTCAGAACTCCGCTAAAGACTGGCATCTGCAGGGAAAAATAGGAGATTGCACGGCTCAGTGCACCTGCTGAATTGAAGCATTGTAACAGCTAGGCATCTTCCACATTTCCACAGGCTTTGTGAAAATTATTCCATTAAGAAATAAATTTCTCCTATCTGTTTTATGTCCTTGAAAATGCCTCATGATTCAACACAGACTATATCCAATTGACTTTTTAAACCAGATTATACCCCTGCACACTATGAATTGACACTGGCTTCCTCAGGAACAAAACCTCTTCACCAAACCTGTGTTCGCGGTTTAGTTTTTCCTTGAATGTGATTGGATGACAGTGTGAGGTAGAAGCTTTAAAGGGATAGTTCACCCATTTTGAAAAATTTGATATTGTTTTACTTAACCCCAAAATAGTATGTAAGGCTGTCTTGGCTAAACCGGAATTGGCTAACAATTAGCATCTTGCCATTGTTCTTCTATAGTAAGCTTGTTATGTTTATGAAGTGAAATGCCCCCCTCCCACACGAGCCACCTAGAAACGCACACTACTGCACAACATATAGGTCTACCGTTGACAAAAATTTTTTAGGACAACTGGCAACTTTTCCATATGCTATTTCAGCATGTAAACTTTATACTACATACCACCAAACTAAACTTTTGTTATTTTGCAATTTCAGTGGCTTTAGGCGGTTATTTAAACAAAAGTTAGCCGGGTGGAAATTAAATCTGATGGCAAGATGCTAGTTGTTAGCATTGTTGCAATTCAGGTTTAGCCAATTTTAGCTACAACGGTGAGATCAGGACAGCATCACTACAGCCTTACATACTATTTTGGGGGTAAGTAAAACAATATCAATATCTTTTTGCATATCTCTCTTCTTTGGATGGCTAACACATTCTATGAGTGGTCCTTTATAAGATATATTTCAGTGCTTCATAAGCACTACATAGCACCTTAAAAAGTTACATAGACATCCATAAATGCTTGTTAATAACCACAAATAGGCATATGATAATGTTACTTGCTGAATTGGCGGTGACATAACACCTTATGCCTATTTGTGGTTATAGGCATTATAGGTGACATAGGCATTTTTGACTATTCGTGTAGTGCTTATGAAGGTGATAAGTACTGGTTATGAAGGTGTTATGTAGCTCTCATGAAGGATCATTAATTGAAAATGTTACCAATAGCTGTAATCTTTTTGCTTGACCTTGTCTGTGAGTTATTTACTCTACCAGTGACCAGTCTGGAATGCACAGGGTTAGGGCAGAGATGTAGGCTACATGAAACCAAACCTAATGGTCTGTTTTAATTGTATAATATTGAAATGTAAGCATATTATCTTCTCTGACTTGTTATTTCAAATTTCATCTCTCATCCTTTGATGTTGTTTTTTTTTTTGATGTTGTGCCGGTGTAGGACGATCCTCCAGCTCGGGAAGGGAACCTGCGTCGTCTAGATGAAGGAGTGGGGATGAGCAGGCACCCGCGAAAAAGCTACACATCCTAAACGCGTGTAAGAACAGCGGCTAGTGTCAGCCAATTGGCCAATTAGGAAGTCAGCTGTCACGCCACGGCCATTTTGTGTAGGAGGCTTAACCTAACAGGTCAAAGGTGAGTGATCAAAGCTGGCCCAGTGGGAAGGTGGTGCAACCTGGTGAAACGATGATCCTCTCTTGTGTAAAGAAATCTTTTCATGGCAATAAGTCTGCACTGGAGGAAGAGAGGAGTGGCCCGTACAGTGGTCATATGATAGCGCCGAAGCCAAAGGGAGTTTAGGAGGGGAACAGAGGCCGAAAGACCGGCCAGTGGCCTTTGGTCTTTTTATGCAGAGGGATCAGGAGCTCTGGTAGTTGGGGGCTTACAGGACTGTGTCTCATTAGCCGCTGGTGTAAAGCTGGGTCTTTGACCTTGTCCAAAGATTAGTTTCAAGTGTTGGTATTACTTTCCTTTAACCCTCCAACCCTCTCTTACTTTATCATTGTAATTATGGCCTGGCTGGACAGGCGATCTTATGAATGTAGCTCTCTACCAGTTCTCTGAACATTTCCTTACATTGCAATAGCACCACCATTACACTGCCAATGTAATTTATTCTTATACATTTATACATAGGTGAAATGAGGTGCCAAGATGGACTTTATGGTCTCTTCTCGTTATAATTATCTTGTTTTATTTTAAAATATGCAGAAGCTAAATAATGCTGCTTCAATGTTAATGTGAAATGAAAGATGTTGTTGTTGTTTATTATTATGCTGTATTGGGCATATCAAACACAAACTTAATAGAACACCGCTAGAAAACATTATTTAAAAAAATAATCTTTTGTACTTTCATACATAACTATAGAGGATTATCCGTATTAAGAGGATGTTGGTTAACCGGATAGGCCTACATTACTGCAGTGTAGAATAATAACCTGAATTTAGTATTCGGTGCTGTGCTCACTGAATCAGCTCATTAGAGGCTCTTTACAGCATTGCAGTGTCTGATGTTGCTTCTCACTGTTTACTCCCTGTTTGCTCAGAAAGATTTTTGGTGGAGTGTTTATGTAAGAGTTTTTCTTTCAGGTTAACTGAGAGAAGCCTCAGTAGCCTTTGTGGTAAGTCAACACTGATGTGTCCGCTGTTAAATACCCTGACAGCTCAATTTTGCCGCCAGGGAGAAACCACCAACGCCACAGGTATAACTGCTAAGCCCGGTTATTCATGAAAGCCTCCGTGCCAATAAATATATTTTACTGACACTCATCTGTCAGGTAATACGATAACAATTGGGGGCAAAGGCGTTCGTTCAGAAAACGTGAAACGGCAATTGAAAAGGACGGGATTTGCGGCGTTGCGAGGATTAGCCGTGTCAGGCCGCCTGAGTGATGGCTCGTTTCTGCTTGCCATGGAGACGGCACTGCGGGGAATTCTACTGAAACATTTGCCGTTTATTTCCCTCCACAGAAAGTTGTGCTGCGAGCCTTTCAGAAGCCGCCCTTTTGTCTTCTGAGGCAGCAAAACCTCCAGTGTTATTTAATGTGCTCATGGCCACAGGGCAGCAGGTCGCAGTTTGTCCTTCCTGCAATTAGTATTCACGGTTAGCTAAGCAGAACTAATGCAGCAAATCTTTGAGGCTCCAGTTACCTGTCTTCGGAGTACCTGAAGGGAAGATTAAGCTGCGAAGATGACCAACCCATATATCCATTACAGCCTGTATTATTAGCGCTTATTGGAAAAACCCTTTGAACATCAACAGAAACATCGGAGCCGTGTGCTGTCAGTAACCCTTGTGCGCATCACCTCGCCGGTCTCATTTACCCAAGTGTCCATGCGAGATAAAGAAGCTAGCGGGAGCCATCTGACGTGTTTACAGGGAGAGTGTTCGGGTTATTTGTGTCCAACAGAGGATGGCCGTCGCCATTAAGGTGATGCACCAGCCATCATCACGCACGTTTCAGATGACCAGAGTATAGGGCACCGCGAACATTCGCACGTCACATTTAGCGCGTCATCAGA
The DNA here is from genome assembly GCA_029718625.1 of Synaphobranchus kaupii. Lineage (NCBI taxonomy): Eukaryota > Metazoa > Chordata > Actinopteri > Anguilliformes > Synaphobranchidae > Synaphobranchus > Synaphobranchus kaupii. Next base: position 63,711,196 of record CM056380.1, read on the forward strand.
AAGGCGTTCTTCATAGTGCACCTCAGGTGCGCTTTTTAGTTTTAGGTCAAGGCGGAATGATCTCATGGTACCATTCAGGTAGGCAGGATGTCTTACAACGACACCATTGTGGGAGCAGTAGGAAGCCGTTATGATCTCATGGGTCTTAAGTGACATTACTGCACTGGGGACCATTCTCACAATGTAAATGGCCGGGTACATTTTGGAAACGCTTACAGAGACCAGCTTATTATACTGGAAGAGCTATTGTATTAAGGAATACTGCCCAGCTGTATGCCACATTCTCCGTGTTGACCTGTTATAAACCACTGTGTGTGAACCGGAACTTGAAGCGTTGTTTTTGAATGGCCAAATCAACATTCTCTCTCTGCAGAATTTTTCTGAGCTTATCCAATATATTGAAATAACTTAGAGGACCCAAACATACAGTCTTATGTCCCAGCCCCCCTCCCCCCTTTGTTTGTTTTGAGCTAATCACTGGCACATCTATAGTGCTATCAGCTACAGACAGGTACAAGTGTTACTTCTGTTCCTGATTGATCAGATTTTCTCAGCGTGACTGAGGGAGCCATTTCAGCCCACTGAATTCTGGATGCGCTGATCAAAATCAATTGCTCTGTCTACAATCTGCTCAACATGGCCATCTCTCCCGTGTGTGCGAGTGAACTATCCTGCACCGGATGCAATGTCTGGTTGATCTGTCTCATACTGATGTACGGGGAGCAAATGCAACAAGGGGGAAAAAAATAAAAAAATAAAAAAATAAAAAAACATTTTTATTCGTATTTCCTGATGAAGCACTTAAACAAGTGGGCTCTATTATGGTGTTAATTGTAGTCCATTGACTGCAGGCAGTGAAAACTATCCAGGAAAGTGCTTGAATCTCTCCACCTATTGTGTGGGTGTCGGCACAAAGGCGGAACACCTGGGAAATTGTGGACCCTCTGCAGGTGACAGTGACAACACAGGTGAGAATGCAGCCAAGTGTCACGAGTCAAGTCACTTAAGGGTGCTTTAAGTGTGAAGACGCTTGTTACAGGCTTTTTGGAAAGTGACCTTTTTTTATTATTTCCTTTATTTCAACAGGGAGACACACTGAGACCAAGGGCTCATTCGCAGATGTGCCCTGCATTACATTAAAACATATATAATGAAATACAAAACAAGGACATTTAACAATTACATACATCAACAAATATGCCTAGGTCCAAGATTAGGGACTTAAAGATACCCATAGGAATGAGAAATTCAAGTTTAAGGATGTCTTGATGCCTGTTCCAGGACCAAGGGGCAAAGTATCTAAAATATGTTTTACCAAATTCAGTGGTTACCTGAGGTATTTAAAACTATGCAATGTTGTGACCTTGTTCAGGTACACAGGTAACCTTGCTGTTTAATATTCCCTTGTTCACACGCAGATGGGATGCCGCGTGTTAGCTCAAGGCTATTCAAAATGGCAGCTCCCTTTTTTTTTTGGATAACTTTTACAGGTATATCAGGACTCCCAACCTATTCTGGCAAAATTGGAGGTGAACTGGTCATCGCGCTACCCCCAGTTGTGCTTTTTAACATCATGCTTTTAATTATTACTTGTGCACTTTAATTTGTGTGTGGAAGTTACCTCGGATACGAATGGAACATGGAAACTGAAGGGGAGAAAGTGATTACGCTATTGCTCGCAGTAGCAGCTGTAACCTTTCATTGTGCTTATGGGAAAAAATAGCAACTGATTGTTAATTTTTCTTTTTGTAATGTTTCTGGCTGTGACACACTCAGCCAAAAAGAAAGAAGGATTTTCTCTACTGTGCTGCGTATATATTGAAGGCTTATGCTAATGAAACCTTTCTGATTTGTCATTTTACGGCATCGCAATAAACGCTTCATCCTCTGTCCTCTGGCAGCGGTAAGCAATGCATCAGAGAGTGAGCCAGGAAAGGTTCTCATACCGCACGGTTCTAGCGTGGAACACAGGTGTATTTTTGCAGTGCTGGTTACTGGCTGTATGTTTATGAGTAGTGTTGGTGTGCACACAGTGTGCACACAGGAAGAAATAGTAGTGTAACTGAAAACCATTTTGCAACATTGTTTTTCTTGAAATGCATTGGACCTTTAAAATGGCACCCAAATATGAATTGATCTGTCTAGGAGTCTATTGAGATTCTGCTCATACAGCGAGTGATGTAGGGCAGTGTGATCAGTATTCTCTTGTACGCTGATGTATGAAAGTAAAAAATAAGTAAAGTTCAGTGTTGACACAGACAGTCTGTTAAAGAACACAAATGTGTGTTAATGAAAACAAAGGCGCAGTTCTAAATCAAACCTTTGTAGTTTAATCATAAAAAAAGAATCAGGACTCCATTTTGTTAACTAGCAAATTAAATACAGGTATGGCAGACTGGTATCTGTCCAAATCGTGCAGCGCTTCTTGAAGTATCTTCAGTGGCATTGCTCCACCAGGGGGCTGGTTCATCTGTTGGCCTGTTACTCACTTACTCCCACTTCTCGGGAAAGCGTTTGTCTTTGAGCTGCAGTGAATTTCAAGTCATTGGCTGTTTTCACATTGTCCTAGAAAAGTAAAAATGCCCACATACACACGCCAACATCCTCCAGCAACACGCCCACATACACACGCCGACATCCTCAATCGACACGCCCACATACACACACAGGCATCATCCATCGACACGCCCACATACACACGCAGGCATCATCCATCGACATGCCCACATACACATGCAGGCATCCTCCATTGACACGCCCACATATACACGCCGACATCCTCCATCGACACGCCCACATACACACGCAGGCATCCTCCATCGACACGCCCATATATGCACGCAGACATCCTCCATCGACACGCCCACGTACACCGTACACACACAGGCATCCTCCATCGACACGCCCACATACACACGCAGGCATCCTCCATCGACACGCCCACATACACACGCAGGGATCCTCCATCGACACGCCCACATACACAGCCAACCGCTGTCCACACGCCCACATACACGCACAGGCATCCTCCAGCGACACGCCCACATACAGACACAGCCAACCGCTCTCCACACGCCCACATACATGCACAGGCATCCTCCAGCGACACGCCCACATACACACACAGGCATCCTCCAGCGACACGCCCACATACACACACAGGCATCCTCCAGCGACACGCCCACATACACACACAGACATCCTCCATCGACACGCCCACATACACACGCAGGCATCCTCCAGCGACACGCCCACATGCACACACAGGCATCCTCCAGCGACACGCCCACATACACATGCAGCCAACTGTTGTCGACATGCCCATATACACATGCAGCCAACCGCTGTTGAAATGGCCACATACACACGCAGGCATCCTCCATCGACACGCCTACATACACACGCCGACATCATCCATCGACACGCCCACATACACACGCAGGCATCATCCATCGACATGCCCACATACACATGCAGGCATCCTCCATTGACACGCCCACATATACACGCCGACATCCTCCATCGACACGCCCACATACACACGCAGGCATCCTCCATCGACACGCCCATATATGCACGCAGGCATCCTCCATCGACACGCCCACGTACACCGTACACACACAGGCATCCTCCATCGACACGTCCACATACACACGCAGGCATCCTCCATCGACACGCCCACATACACACGCAGGCATCCTCCATCGACACGCCCACATACACAGCCAACCGCTGTCCACACGCCCACATACACGCACAGGCATCCTCCAGCGACACGCCCACATACAGACACAGCCAACCGCTGTCCACACGCCCACATACACGCACAGGCATCCTCCAGCGACACGCCCACATACACACACAGGCATCCTCCAGCGACACGCCCACATACACACACAGGCATCCTCCAGCGACACGCCCACATACACACACAGACATCCTCCATCGACACGCCCACATACACACGCAGGCATCCTCCAGCGACACGCCCACATGCACACACAGGCATCCTCCAGCGACACGCCCACATACACACGCAGCCAACTGTTGTCGACATGCCCATATACACATGCAGCCAACCGCTGTTGAAATGGCCACATACACACGCAGGCATCCTCCATCGACACGCCTACATACACACGCCGACATCCTCCATCGACACGCCCACATACACATGCAGCCAACCGCTGTCGACACGCCCACATTCACACGCAGGCATACTCCATCGACACCATTGTCCTTGACCTCAGCCCACTCTTCCGACGCGCCAGTGTGTGTCACAGGCTCCAGTAGGGGACAGCACCCTCAATGATACGCAGCCATTTTCTTTAGCTGCCAGACCCCCCGCTTGTGACATAGGTACACTGGTCTATGGGGATGAGGGACCTGGGAAATGCAGTGCTTATGTCATTCATAATAAAGGCAAGGGACATAAATGCACTGTTTATCTATGGGAAATAATTACAGCCATAATCAGTGTAATTCATAGTAATGGTCCAATTGAATTTCACAGCATGGCTCAAAGCCCTTACAGCAGATGAATGTAGCTTCTGACTGTTTACTGAAAATGTTTTTAGCAGAAAATTGATAATGTCACTGGAAATGCACCACTTCAAACAATGATTGCAATTATTTGGGATTACAAAAGGAAGTCTTTTTAGCAAACGTTTTTGATAAGAATGAAGAAATGGAATTTAAATCCAGAATTGATTTTCTCATTCTTGTGCTGTGCATTATCCCAATGACCTTAAATCATTTGATCAAAACAAAGACAGAACAGTCAGTATAAATGGCATTTTTTAATATGGAAATGGAAGAATACAGAATTAATTGCAGCCATATTGCTCATCACCATTCTGTGATACAAACCCTATTTTAAAGAAATGTGATTGAATCCCATGTAATTACAATAACCATTATGGAAACAAATATAACATAATATAAATGTGACATAAATCTCAGCAATGTACACCCCAGGGGTACCCGAGAGGGGGGGAGGATGAGCACCCCAACTGGACGGATATACAGGCAATGACCCAAGCTATCGGAATATCGACTATGAGTGCAGAATGTGTATGTGGCAAAGTCTGCAAAAACTCACGTGGCCAGGCCAAAATGAAATGTTTGAGGGTGGAGCAGGTGGTACAGCGCACAGGACCAGTTCCTGGTGAGACGCAGGAGGAGCCAGGCCCGGAGTCACCCCACAGTGCCCGGAACCTACAAGTTCCACAGGCTTCACCTCAATGCAAATCAGAACATCGGCGGGTCAAGTGGCCTGCAGCTATGAAGGAGAGAGAGTGGCGCCAGGTTGATGAGGATGTGGATGGCGTTCTTGAAGCCACTGCCAGGAGTGATGCGGATGAACGGCTCTGGTCAATGTCAGTGATCATTGTTAACATCGCTGCTGAAAGGTTTGGCAGAAAGGAGAAACGTGTGCCCAGGAACTCCGGTAGGCCGAACCGACGGCAGACATGGATCAGCCAACTAAGGCAGGAGTTGGGGTGTCTGAGGCGACAGTTCAAAGAGGCAAGGGAGGAGGACAAGGCTGCATTGGCAGGGCTTTGTAACATTGTGAGGTAGAAGCTCATGACCCTCCACAGGGCAGAATGGCATAGGAGGAGGGGGAGAGAGAGCTAGGAAGCATGCTGGCTTCATCGTAAACCCCTTCGGATTCACTAAGCAACTGCTTGGGCAGAAATGTAGCAGCCACCTTGAATGTTCCAAAGAGGAGATCGACCACCATCTCCGCAACACCTACAGTAACAACGCAAGGGAGCAAGATCTGGGGAACTACAGGGCCTTAATAACACCACCAGAGCCTACTTCTGAATTCAACGACAAGGAGCCTACCTTGAAGCAGGTTCAGGAGATTGTCAGATCTGCCAGAACAAGCTCAGCTCCTGGCCCAAGTGGAGTGCCTTACATGGTCTACAAGAGGTGTCCTAGGCTCTTGTATCGACTATGGAGGATCCTCAAGGTGATCTGGAGGAGAGGGAAGGTAGCCCAGCAGTGGAGATTTTCTGAGGGTGTCTGGATTCCAAAGGAGGAGAACTCAAGCAACATCGAGCAGTTCAGGACCATCTCACTCCTCAGTGTTGAAGGCAAGGTATTCTTCAGTATCATTGCCTGACGCCTGATGGAGTACCTCCTGAGAAACTCCTACATCAACACCTCAGTGCAGAAGGGAGGAATCCCAAAGGTGCCAGGGTGCATCGAGCACATAGGGGTTGTCACGCAGCTGATCCGAGAGGCGCGGGAAGGCAGAGACCTGAGGTGCGTTCAAATTCAGCGAACAGAGCCGAACGTGCGTGGCAAACGTGTTTTCTTTGAACGTTAAATTTGAACGGCTTTTTAAGAACGTTCCAAATTGTTTGCATTGCCGGTATCTTCAATTGAAATCTCCATGGGAACACATTTCCCTCAGTCCAGCATACATTTTTGTTTGCCGCGAACTACCTTTTCAGACCGTTCGCTTATGTTTGCAAACGTTTGCGGCGAACACAAAGCTAACAGAAAAAAGTTTGAAATAGTTTGCAAATGTTCGCAAACGTTAGCCTTGCTCGCTGAATTTGAACGCACCTCTGGCTGTTCTCTGGCTGGACCTCGCCAATGCCTATGGTTCCATACCCCACAAGTTGGTGGAAACAGCTCTGGACCGGCATCATGTTCCAGGCAAGACCAGGGACCTCATTCTGGACTATTACAACTGCTTCAGTCTGAGAGTCACCTCTGGAACAACAACATCTGCATGGCATAAGCTAGAGAAGAGAATCATCACTCGGTGTACCATTTCAGTGATCCTGTTCGCCTTAGTCATGAACCTGCTGGTCAAGTCAGCTGAAGTGGAGTGCAGAGGCCCTCTGACTAAGTCTGGTGTCCGACAGCCCCCAATCAGAGCATTTATGGATGACCTGACGGTGACAACAATATCAGTGCCGGGATGCAGATGGATCCTTCAAGGCCTTGAGGGACTCATCACCTGGGCTCGGATGTGCATCAAGCCAGTGAAGTCCAGGTCCCTGGTCGTAAAGAGGGTGAAAGTGACCGATAAGTTCTGCTTCTCCCTAGGAGGTATCCAGATTCCATCGGTCACTGAGAACTGATCAAGAGCCTGGGCAAGACCTTTGACTGCACCTTTAAGGACACAGCATCACTCCAGGCGACCAGCCGGGAGTTGGAGACATAGCTGGCCGGAGTGGATAAATCATGGTTGCCAGGGAAGTTCAAGGCCTGGATATACCAACACGGCATCCTTCCACAACTCCTCTGGCCCTTACTGTTATATGAGGTCCCACTGACTATGGTTGAGGGCTACGAAAGGAAGATCCACCACTTTCTCCGTAGGTGGCTGGGCCTACCACAAAGTCTGAGCAGCATAACCTTGTACGGCATTAACAACAAGCTATGGCTCCCCTTCAGCAGTCTGATCGAGGAGTTCATGGTTACCCATGCAAGAGAAGTGCTGCAATACAGAGACTCCACCGACATCAAAGTCTCGACAGCCGGCATAGAAGTGAGGACTGGGAGGAAGTGGAGGGCGCAGGATGCAGTCGACCAGGAGGAAGTGGAGGGCGCAGGATGCAGTTGACTAGGCCGAGTCATGGCTGCGGCACAGTGTGCTGGTGGGATCAGTGGTGTCTGGACGGGCAGGGATTGGTAGCGTTCCAAGTACGCACTGTGATAAAGCATGAGGCAAGAAAAGACGTCAGCTGGTCTAGGAGGAGGTGCGCTCCAGTAGGATGGTGGGGATGTCGCAGCAGGGCACGTGGACCAGATGGGAGCAGGCAATGGACCAAAAGATCTCTTGGGCAGAGCTCTGGAAGGCAGAGCCACTCCGCATTAAGTTATTGATTCAATCGGTGTACGACCAGGTGCTTAAAGTGATAGAGGTCATCTGCAATGGGATCACCCAGAGCAAACAGCACCGCCTAGCAAAGCAGGCCATCGCATTTGTCAAGGCGGAAGAAGCTGCAGCCTCAGCCAGGAGCGTCAGGTGGGCTGCTCATCACTGCACGAGACTGGCAACTCAAGGTCGACCCGGGGAAGCAGCTTAAGTTCCCAGACACCATCGCAGTGACCACGCTCAGGCATGGTCCTGATGTCTGAAACGGCAAGGCAGGTGGTCCTGCTGGAGCTGACTGCCCCCTGGGAAGACCGGATGGAGGAGGCCTTCGAAAGAAAGAGGGTAAAGTACGAGGAACTGGTAGGCGAGTGCCGGAGGCAAGGGTGGTGGGCACAGTGTCTGCCAATTGAGGTGGGTTGCAGAGGCTTCATAGGCCAGTCCCTCTATAGGGCCCTCAAGCTCTTTGGAATCACAGGGCTGCACAGCAGAAAAGCCATCAAAAACACAATAGAGGCCGCAGAGAGGGCCTCGAGGTGGCTGTGGATCAAGAGGGGCAATCCGTGGACTACATAGGCTACTTGGACACAAGTTGGGGCCTGGGTGAGGATGTATGATTGTTGAAAGAGCTGAAACACCCAATGACCCCAGGTAACATCACTGATGATGTGTCCAAGAGCATCACAAGATGTGTGAAATAACTAACAAATAAAATATCAAAATATAACCACTCCTTACAATACTCGCAATCACAATTCGCAGGAAGGCAGTAATAATAATAGCATAGATGGTATTAAAAATATTTTTTTCCTAGTCTTCATTTCTATTAATTTATATTGGTATACATCCCATTGGATTCCCTTCAAACAATAGAGAGAGAGAGACGGAGACACACAGACAGACAGTTGTGGAAGGTTTAAGGTTACAGGATAATTTCCCTGTCTTTACCTGCCTGCTGCCAGCAGTCTGAGACGCTGTGTTTTTTCCACATGGAACAGTACGATCTGTTATACTGTAATGATCACCAGCCCTCCCCAGCCAACGATTACCTGTAATTAGGCTTTTTCCTGGGCTATTACCCTAACTGACTGTTGTGCTGCGGAGAGGTGCCATACAGGGAACAGGGCTGCTCTTACCAGCGCTCTACCAGAGCCACTCCACGCTGCTCCATTTTTGAATTATCAGGTCCCTTTCCTTTTGAAGTCTCTGTTAGCTCACCTTCTATTTATGAGATGGCGATGTACTTAAAGGTCAGCGCTAGATCAAGAGGTGCAGAAGAGGCCTTTTTACGCAAAGCACTGCAATACTCTCGCTCCCCCAGCTGAATGGTCTTCTATTAAAAAATGGAACCCCCCACCCCCCAAGTCAGTCAGGCACATTCACACGTTAATGTAACGTTCTTTTTATCTCTGGAAATGCAACCGTTTCAAGAGGGAATTTACATGGAGGGCAGTAGTGCTTCTCTTTCTTACTTTAGATTCTAGGTTGATTTATTTACTGTTTATATGCAGTGTCTCAGAAACATGAACTATTTCTTCATCATTATTTATTGCTGACATTTTAAAATTTTCAATTAATCGCAACACCTGTTATTAGACTACTGGATCATGGTAAATAATGCCCCAGAAAACAAAAATGAATATATAAAACCTTTCTAATGTAAAGGGTCTTATATTTGTTATGGTCAGCATCTATTTTTCCAAATATTAAATGAGTACTAAATGTCACATGTTATGGCATTGCATTTAATGTGTAATTGGCTGCTTTGAGTATTGTTATTGGTGACAAATGAGATTCTTTATGCAGTGCTCTTGGACGTGCAGAGTGAAAATGTGGATATGTTCTCTTTAGACACAGATCTCAGTCTGAGCTCAATGTCTGGTACATTCATGAAGGAATTCATCTGTGCAGCAAATGATAGATTTAATCAGAAAAGCAAAAATCACATGTTTGGTTCTTTTTCCAGCTAAACTAGTGTAATTGTCAACAGTTTGTATGTTTTGTCTATTAATGGCCAAGACTGACTTACTGATCTCTCATCTCATAGACAGGGAGGCAAAATTGGAAGTGACTCCAGGTTGCTGAAATAACGGAATGAAAAAAACAACAGGTTTATAAAAATGACAGAACTGAAAATGCAGAAAACCTTAAAATGGGAGTTTTGAGATTAAATGAGCCTCTGGTCCTCAGAGTAACCAGAGGAGCATTAGAATTTTTTTTGTTTTGTTGTAATTATTAGGACTGATATAAAGATATTGATATGAAGATTTGTAAGATTCTCATGCCTTTGAATTGTCTGTGTTCTCTGTTTTTGGAAAGCACTTTGAGACAATTGTGAAAAGCATTGTATGAAAGTGTTATTTTTTATTTAAATTTTTTATACACAAAACAAATTCATAGTGCAGAAAGAATTGCTGGTCTGAAGGCAGGCTGGCTACTGGAGGCCTTTCTCTCGATATCTTCCATTACATTACATTAGTCATTTAGAAGATGTTTAATCCAAAGCGACATACAATAAGTGCAAACAGAAAGGTCATTGAAGTAACTACAGAACAGATAAGACAAAGCACGTCCTTCCTATAATGTAGCAGCTATCCCAAGTAATGAGTAACGTTCCATTTGGCTCACCCTTTATTCTGAGCCCGAATGGTTCTGGAGATGTAGGGTTTACGCTGCTTTTTCATCAGAAGCGCAGTAGTGGTACCCTGGCAGGGTTAAAATGAAATAAGAAGTACTTCCTGGAAAGTTCATCATGGTAAAAATAGGCAGTCGTAGTTAGATTTATTTTTTGGAAGCTTATTTGTTCTCTGGGATCTTGGCGGATGCAGTTGTGTTGGCGGAAAGGAGCTGAGCTTGCCCATTTCTCTGAGCCTTTTGCCAGTTTGGTGCTAATGGTACTGCTGGCATGGGTGCTTTCCTGCTCAGAGTGCTTGAATGGAGTCGATGGCCAGCTCTTGTCGGTTGGTGGTCGAATTCTGTATTTATTTCATGTTTTTGTTCAGCTTCTCCACTGCATCTGTCAGATTAACCTAGTCCACACACTGATCACAGGTGTGTGTGTGTGTGTGTGTGTGTGTGTGTGTGTGTGTGTATGTGTGTGGTGTCAATAAGACTATTGGGATGTCCTTCGTGTGAACTGAGTGTGAACTGGAGCCAAGCCCCTGAGAATCGTAGCAGACAGAGCTAATGCAGCAGACGCTAATAACACCAGCCGCACAACACTGCCATTTTCTGTCCTCTCAGGGTAGGGAATTCAATTACACTTTAGTATCGTGGTGGAAAAATGCGCCTTATGAATATATAATAACCTTGGCAAGATCAATAAATTTAGTGTGTTCATACAGAGGAGTGGGACTGTTTCTGCTTCTGCTCATAGCAGATATTTAATCAAGTCACGGTTTTTATATATATTTTTTAATATTTTTATATTTTAGCACGTTTGACTTTATTAAGTATTTATAAATACAGATTCCCTGATAATGGACCCTATTTTGTGATGGTACATTACGTTACGATGAGGGAAAACAAGATTTTTTTATTCGTAATAAGGCAATGAGGGGTTAAGTGCGAAAAAGGGCCAATTAGGTGTTTGTATTGCAGTAGCTTGCATAGCAACCATTATTTAACATAATATCGTTTCATAAAATACAGTATATGTTATTATTTATTAATATTCATATCAGCTGAATAATTTCAGGTACATTTCGAAGGTACATTCACTGAGCCTCTTGGCGCGGCCGTGCTTCTCAATCAGTTCGGTTAAAAGATGGGTAAAATATGGGTTGCTAGATGAGCAACAATATTTCACATGACTTAAACTCTTGCGCAAAACAAAACTAATGATCTGAGTATGGGCATAATATTGGAGTGATATTGGAATGATATTGCAGGTGGATGTGATATTGGAATGATATTGCAGGTGGATGTGATATTGGAATGATATTGCAGGTGGATGTGATATTGGAATGATATTGCAGGTGGATGTGATATTGGAATGATATTGCAGGTGGATGTGATATTGGAATGATATTGCAGGTGGATGTGATATTGGAATGATATTGCAGGTGGATGTGATATTGGAATGATATTGCAGGTGGATGTGATATTGGAATGATATTGCAGGTGGATGTGATATTGGAGTGATATTGCAGGTGGATGTGATATTGGAATGATATTGCAGGTGGATGTGATATTGGAATGATATTGCAGGTGGATGTGATATTGGAGTGATATTGCAGGTGGATGTGATATTGGAGTGATATTGCATGTGACGAAGCTGAGAAAGAAAGCCCTATGTAGTTTCTCCCTCTCCAGTAGTACCGGTGCAGTTAGGGGTGGGGTAGTGGAAGGTACGGCGAGCCCGTGAGAGTGGCGTGGCATTGATTCAGGCTGTGTATTTGTTTAACTAATGTAATCCCTGGGCCTGCCATGTTTGTCTAGTGCCCGCTCATTCAGAACAGCAATGCATCACGGCCCGGTCCGGAGAAGCAGGGGCCCAATTCATCATCAGCCTTGCCTTCTATTATTATTATTGATAGCTCTTGCCTTTAGCTTGTCTATTTATTAACGGATTTGTGACAGATGACGGCGTCCCAGCCGCACGCTGGATGGCATTTTATTCGGCAGCCGCGCCAGGAGCGTTTCCGCGCTCCGCCACGGCATATTTATTGATCTTCATACTCCCAATAAGCTGACGCGTGTCACATTTGACAACATTATGTGGAGGGGTCAGCGCGATGGCGATAATGAAACTGTTTTAAAAGATGGATGCTGTTTTCTACAACATTAACCTTGCAAATAGCTGTCAGAAGCATGTTTTCTCGCATGGGCGATTCTGGAATTCCTCGGCGTTCTCCACACGCCGCCCTCGTTCCGGCTTTGTCATTGTTGACATTAACATTAGACAAAAAAAACCTAAACTATTAAAGTCTAGTATTTATATACCGTACTAAGTAAAGTGCTCTGTGGCTGAAGTCGAAATGAAAATCTTATTAACATCACCGCGCTGCACGCACTCCAGGCAGAATCTGGAGTGATTTTAAAATCATCTTGGCTGTGTAAAATAAATTAGCTAAAGATGGTGCTGAAAGCGGAGGAGGAAAAGGCGAACAGCTGCCCAAGCATAGCCCTTGAGTTTAAAGTGAGAAAAGAGAATAACCTCATGTGACTTCGTCCTGGCGTATCCGTCTGAGCAGGGAGCATGCTGCCGCGTTACGATCTGATAACAGCCCGCTCCAGTGCATATTTACATCACCAGACGCAAAATTACTACGCTAATAATAATGAGAGCAATAACATTAACAACGACGCCAGGATTTGTCTCATTGATTTTAATGCACAGTCGCCCATTAAGAGCGATACATAGTACGGTTTTAACAGGGTGTTGTCGAAAGTGCTGCTGAAGCTGTTCTTTTGTACCACGGGAACAGTTCTCTATTTGGGAAATATGGGCTCAGTCAGGTTTCTTTCTGTGTTCATTTTGCCCTTATTTTTCTCCCAGATTCGTGCTCAGCACTGCAGCCCCCTCTGACTGTTTGGGAGAGCTCGGACCACCGCACGCTCTCCTGGGAAATATGCTGCCACGCCGCTGCTTTTCACTCTGCAGCCCGTTGGTTTAATTTGCACATGCACTTAGACTCAGAAGATACACGTGTGAATGTGTAGGCAGACTGACTTGTTTCTGTCCCTCTGCATAATTGGCTGGAGCACCAACCGGCTACGGTCGCCATTGGCAGTGTGTGAATTTGATGCCATGCTATGGGGCCCATCCATGCAATAGAACTGTGCCTTAACAGGATGAGCCACCCAGAAGCCCAGGTTTCCGGTTTCGGATACTACCTCATTGATATGACAGCTGCAGGCCTGAAGGTAGCATCATGCTATACGTAGGTTAATGCGTCACACCACAAACACATGATAGGTTGCGGGAGTCGAACGTTACAGAGCAGACCTCACTGTTGTTGCTTGAGCAGTAATTAAGGACTTTGGTCAATAGGGGAGGACAGACTGCAGGGTCTCACTGTGCTTATTGGACCCAGGAGAGACCACTGGATTGTGAGGCAAAGACAGATACCATCTATTCTGTTTCCCCAGAACTATACATTGCAGACCTCGATTATTCATAATATTGTTCCTGTGTGAATGTGACAGGGTCTCTGAATCATAAGACTACCAGAGTCCACCTGTGTTTCCCGAGTTAAGCCTCTACCCCCAAGACGAGATGTACCCTGATCTTTCCTGTGTAACTGCCCCAGGCAGTGGGTGTAGTAAATGGTAAAGGGGAGGGTAGATGACCTGTTGGTAACCCGAGTCTGTTGTTTTTAACCAGGAGAAATGGAGTCTTTACAAACGACAGGCTTTGCTAATCACCACTGGTGAAGTGTGAGGAGGATATACATAAATAAATGTGAGTGAAGAGGTTGAGGTGGTCGTTTCAAACACCCCCCCCCTCCCGTTGGGAGAATAAAGCTGTGAAAGGGGGCTCCGACAACCCCCTCCCCCAGCTCTTCTCTATTCTCTCCCCTGACTGATCACTAATGTACCCAGCTCAATAGCCCTGGCTGCAGAGTGAGGGACTGGTGCAGAGGAGCACAATGAGATTGAAGGTGTGCACTTTCTATTCAATAATTGGCAAAGAAGCTTCATTCCACTGACTGATTTCCTGTCTTTTTACTGTTTTTAACAAGTGTGATGCTTTTAATAGAGGTTTGAGTACAGGCTATTCTCTGAATACCCCTCCTCCCCCCGCACCCCCAACCCCCCAGTTCAATTCTCCGCCTCTACCTTATTTTTCCCAGCAGCATTAGCCACGTTTTTCTTTTTTTAATATCTCAAAACTCCTACCTTTAATCATTTCTACAACAGGCTCCAAACAGGCAGTCCATCTCCTGTGTTCAATTACCCGCCATCAAACTTCAAACAGTGAAGCAAGAGAGGGTGGGAAAACCACGAGCATCTTTATCCAAAAAAAGAGAAGAGAAAAACCATTTGAATGCTTCTGCGGCCTTTCAGTGAAAAGCAGTAATCTGCCAGACAGCCCTGACTATCACAAAATGTTTGTAGTCCTTTATCTACCCCCGAGTTGCCGGGTACAGATGTATCATGGGCAGAGATGGAGAAGAAAGGCCTGTGAAATGGGACTGAAAATTACTACATTTTCACAGAATGGTGCTTTTATTACCAAGCAAAATATATCAAAAGGTACTTCACCGAGAGAAGAAAAAGTATTTTAATAATGCATTACGTCCCTTATAACTACTCTTAACCTTTGGATACAGTGCATTTTGGATGAATGTAGCTGTCACGGAATGGTGTCACTGAAATGAAAAGATCCCATTTTTATTTAAAATTGTACTCTGACGGTCTGGACCCCCTATACCAGCCTCTGGATGTATGTCTCACCGTCAGCTCACATGCCGTCTTCTGCTTTTCGGTGGTTCAGTATTCAGTGGTCAGAGCTGGGTTTATGTAGCATACTTATGTACAAGCATGAAAACAAAACTGATTTACTAAGCGCCTTGTATTATGAGCTTTTAAGTTGCACGTGCTTATGCTAGCCAATTGAAAATGTGATCTATGAAAATTGCCTTATGCCTGTTGAAGAGATTCATGCACAACAAAACCTCTCCATCTTGGAAAGATGTGTGATATATCGATTGCAAGTACTGTAGCTGTTAACAAATCCAAATCAATGACACTAAATAAACATACACAGCATTTTTTTTAAATTGTAATTATTTGCACTTCCAAAGAAGGCAAACAACAAGACATATATTGTAAGTTGAGATTGGTTTTTGATATGTTCTTGACAAGGGGTTACGTCAAGGATGTAATTGTTTCACTCGCAGCATGTGCCAAACCTAAAGTCCCTTACGAAGGAAAGACGGAATTCTTTTCCAGCCTTGAAAAAGTAAGCGTGATAATTTTCTCATTAGGAAGACAAAAAGATATGGTTACATGGGCATAATATTGGAGTGATATTGGAATGATAAGTGAGGCATAAGTGGCATAAGTGAGAAGTGAGTGGTTCTTAGGAGACCCCTGTGTACATATAGGCGTCCATTTACTAAGATCCCAAATAAGGGCTGCTATTTTGCATGCACAGCCAAAGTATTTGCACGTGTTGTCATGGACGATTTTTTATTTTTTTTGTATTGAGCAACACCAGTCCTCTGGACTGCGCCAGTTCACAGCAATCTGGATTCATGAAACTAGTTTTCGCCTTCTTTCACGTCATACAAACAGACGTTTTTGTAGCGCAGTCTCTGCTAAGATATCTGATGTTTATCATGTTCTAGGTCATTTTTAATGTGTGTCATTGGATACATTGGATGTATCATTTGAATAAAATGTATGCATGTGTGTAATCATTTAAATGTGTTTAAGGGTTGTGCACAGACATATGGAACCACCTTGAACTAAACGCCTCCTCTGTGTGGTAAACGTGCACTAAAGTGCTAATGCTGCAAGAACAAAATGCGCAAGGTAAATTACCCAAGATCTGTCCAAATAACATAACTGGTAGATTCATGAAACGCATGGTCTGGTTCCATACACTGGATTTTGTCTCTCCTTTTCCCAATTCACATAGAGTTTTCCACTGAACTCTAACTTAGTAGGTGCGTTGTCCAAGACCTTTAAAATAGCAAGAAAGATGGATCGTATTTGACAATAGCCAAAAAAAAGACTATTTATTAATCATATCAGTTTTAATGCATGTGCTGTGCTCGTGTTGCAGGGCTTGGCTATAATTGTGTGTGTTTACAGCTGCCAGTGGTGGTAACACTGCTGATGGCACAACCTGTCGTGGATAAATTGATGTTATGATGATTTATGTTCTCATTGCATCAGAGCTCTGCTGAAATGCCTTTTGCATTTGTATAATAAAAGCCTTAGGTTCTGTGATTACTGTAAAACATGCTGACAGGCTTGGACTACTGGGATTTTGGCAGTTTTTCCTGGCCTAATTATTAGCAGAATTATTAGTAGGATTTGTCCGAAGGGCCACTGCATGCATCATGGCCAATTATCTAATGTTGGCCCTGATCAAATAATGTTTTATCATGTTGGTTTCCAATTCTGGAAATGAACACTTTTTGTGTTAAACATGCTGTGCAAACTTTCATATTTTCAGTTGCTCAAAGCAGGAATAAATCCCCATAGACAGTAGGCACTTGTAATCCTGTCATCATATAATTTTGCAGCATTTATTTAGTCAACATCCACAGTCTTACAACCGTGCTAACAACCAGTGCAAACAACTGACAGGTTCACTTCTGGTACAAAATACAAATGAATAAGTGAAATTAGTGTGAATAAAAATGTGATCCACCATTCAAATTGGGTTATTCCCTTTTTTTAAATGGAAGCAAATAAATACTAATATCACATTTAGATTTTTTTATATGCTTGAGGAAGCAGTGGGGCAGGTTATTAATGGAGAGGATTAAGGTTGGTCCTGTGGTTATGAATAAATTCAAAGTTAAATTTTGATTTAGAAAATTTCAATTATTCCTGACATACAATTAAATTACAGTTGATCATAAGATAAGTTTCACCAGCGTACACTGCTGTTGTCTTGTGGCCTGGGGGGTGAGGGAGATTGTTAGGTGTGCAGCTCTCAAACACACACAAGCACAAACGCAGTGCTTTTACCCGAGTGGCCAGGTATTGGCGAGGTACAGCTCTTTATGATCTGTGAATAGCAGGGTGACCAGAAGCCTATTTCCTTGCAGAACGATGCATCCTTTCACATGTGGGTGTGGACAGGGCATGAGGCTGGACTGATACTCCTCTCTGTCCTGGGTCAACAGTTCAAGGGCCAGCTGACCCCCTGAGAGGTCAGCATAGCCACACCCTATAGAAACAAAAAGTATTGGGTGCGTCCCAATACCTGAAAAATACATCCTCCTTTCCTCCACGACCACCTCCTCTCCTCCATGCCCCAGAAACCGATCTTTGTGTCCTAATCTAATGTTGCTGATTACTTGTTAATTACATATTAATGGTTTCAAATTAATTAATGTCTCGACACAAACCGCAATGTCAGGTACACTGTATACTGTACATGCAACTATTTGTACTCTGAACGTTCAGGCGGTTTTGCATATTTCCGGGTAGGAGACAAGTGGAGGAAAGGAGGTGAGGAGTGAAGAATATTGGGACTGTCCACAGGTTAGGTCCCCTCCCACTTGTCGTAATGTGTGAGCGTTATAGGGAGCATCTCACCAGGCTCCACTCCCTATTCCCCTCACCCCTCTACCTCTTGTGTCACAATAGGTTGGAACAAGGGGGCGGGGCCCAAGGGGTGGAGCCTGGTCTGCCCGGCCCCGTTCCCCAAACTCATCGCAACAGGTCAGGGAACCTTTTCCTTTGAAACTTACATAGCAATATCTTGTGGCCTGTTTCTCCACACGCCATGGAACTTACAATGAGGACACACGGCTTTTATGTGTGAGGGCATAGTAATGCAAGTGATTGAATACATAGCCTTCAAACAGAAGACTGAGACAGTAAAGGCCTCTTACTCCCTTTGTCTAGTATGTAGTTATCATGAGGATGGAGGTGTAATGGACAGAGGGGCGCTGGAATTGAATGTTTTTTCTTCTTCTTTTTTTGGTGAGATCAATGGTACAAAAATGGAGCACGGTACCTTGGTTGGAAGAAAAAAAAGACCAAGCCTTTGATCGAGCTTGGCTGAGACTTTTTCTACCCCAACTCTTCTAGTGACATGATAGGTTAATTCACATCATAACGGTAGAGTCAGCTATCAATGAGGGTTACTAAAACTAATATCCAGTCCTTAATTTTATTTTAAATCATCAAATGTGTAAAATGTTTTTTTTCCCCCATTCTTTGAATGATATATTCCAATTGGACTCTAAGGGTTAAGGGGGGGAAACATACTCCTAATTTTATATTTTTTAAGTCCCGCACCTGCATTAAAAGTTACACCGGTTTGTATTCGGCCTGGAGGTGGTTAATTTTATTTGCATTCATTGCCTTTTTTATGGTGAAGTTTTCAGTCAATCTGGTAAAATAATATACCGCTTGAAAGCGTTAACTCACGATTCTATCTCTATAAACGATTCCTGTGTTATAACGACAACGGTTCCTTATTTTGTAACTTGAGACAAAACAGTCTCGATCAAAAGACAATAGGTCTACCGTACATTCTGGAAATCCACAGAGGACACAAATCATGGTATCCTGTGTTTAAAAAAGGTGGTGCTTGAGAGGGGGTTAAAGCAAGACTGTAATTGTTCAATTTGCAGCGCGTGCCAGACCTAAAGTCCCTTACGAAGGAAAGGACATTTTTTCCGGCCTTCACAAAGTCAGCGGTGATACTTTTCTGGTTACACAGTGGCGTAAGTGAGGGATCAGAGTAGCGCAGCCTCTGTTGCATTATTTGGGGAGAACCCTGTGTACATAATAGTCTATATGTAATGCATATTCAAAGTAATGTTCTTTATCAGCAGATGGGAGCGTGGCAAGTTCATTGCTAAGTGTTCACGCTAATACAAACAACAGCTGTTTATTATGCTATTAATGCACTAAAATAGCCTACGTCACCGTTATCTACTTGCAGCGGCATCTTATAAAATAGATACAATAGTGTAGTCATACCAATCCACACAATATGAATATACAACTCAACAGAAAAGTCCTCAAACCTCTAAAGCATTTCAGAGTAGCAATGGTCGGTGCTGTTAAATCGGTAGAAAGCACTCCGCAGTATTAAATCACAGTTGTCTTACCATAAAAAAATCATAACTGCCTTTTTCCTGGCTTTCAGTCCTGAAATCCTCAAATATGTCATTAGCATTAATGTCTTTTTCAGCCGATTCATTCTGAGATTAAGATCTCCCGTCTCCTTCCATGGTTCATTGTTTGCTTACTGTGAGTTTGGGTGTTTCTCTTTTCAGCTCGTCATCTTTAGCTGTTTTTACTTTCTGTAACTTTCTCTTTTGAGCACCGCTTGGCGGTGGCATTTTGCTAGCTAAGTTTCATCAATTGGTACACAGAAGACATGGCCCAGTGGCATGCACATCACATCTTTTCGCGGTGACACAAAAACCGCAAACAAGAAACAATGGTAATGCATGTAACGTCATATCGCTGAGTCTGTCTTTAAACATTTTTGTTTTATTAATAATACTTTCATTTTCATTTTGGGGCCAGTTTGTGCCCCCTAAAGTGTGAGGGGGCCTGGGCAGCAGCCCATGTAGCTAGGGCTGGGTATCGTTTGAAATGTTTTGATACCGGTCTTGATACCGATACTTGGTGTTCGATACCGATGCCAAATCGATATTTTTTTCGATACCTTTCTTTGCTGAGTGTAAAGATATTTTTCCAAAAATATCAAAAAAAATATCTCTCATTTAAAAAAATAAGCCAAAACCTCTGAAATGCTTCCGTGTTTAATGTTGTCAACTCAAACAGCTGTATAAAATGAAGAAAATTATGCTTTAAATCAAGAAAAAAAACAAGAATAAAAACAAGAAATAGTTCCCCTGGTGGGGCTAAAGATTTGGTACTTAACAGATAATTTTAGAACTTTTTGCCAAAAAGTACCGAAAAATGGCACCGAATACTTTTTCGATGCTCGGTGCTACGGACATGATTTGGTCGGTGCTCAAAAAGTATTGAGGTTCGATACCCAGCCCTACTTGTAGCCCATTGGGATAAGACAGCCCTGGTCATGGGGCGAGACTCGAATCGCCAGCGTCACGGCTCGCAGTGAGTACGTGGACAGTGCTATGCCACTGAGACACCCAAACGAAAATATTTTAACGTAAACGTAAAGTGAGACCAGTATGAAGACTTAAAGAATCACCCCGGATTTAATTTCTTCTTTGAATTTATTTTCTTTCATAGTACACACACACACACACTCACACTCTTGGCCCATTCCCTTTGGGTACGAGGCCATTATGACACACATCTTGGGGTCTTAACAGTTGCAATTCTAACATACCCCAATATGAGTTGTTTCCCGACCTCTTTGTAATGCTAGCATGTTCCAGTATGACTTGTGACATACGGGGAAGACCTGCATTTCAGTGTATTTAAGATTATGCACTGAAAAGGTATAATATTTGAAATGCATGCATAACGGTATAAAAACAGTAGGAGTGTCATTTTTGTGTGGGAGATGGCCTGTTTTTTCCAGCAGTATCCACTTTGACTTTGCTCCATTTGAGAGCCCTGTTGATATGCAGCCTGGCCCGCATGCTGGCCCTCATCCCTGGTTAATTCCGCCAGGGATCGGTTTACCTTGTTAGCATGTAGCGATGTGTCCTATTCTGACCTCCTCCTGGTTTTCCCCACCCTCCTCCCCCACTCTGCACCCCCCCGCACCCCCACAAAAGCCCCTTTGTCCCATCGCTCAGTCTCCGCAGAAGCATATCCAGTGTCCTGACCCTCGCGCCACGCTCCAAACATCACTCGTACTTTCAAAGGCCGAAAAACAAAAGAAAAATGCTGATGGATATCTGGAATCATCCAATTGGCTCATTTGAAGTGAGTCTATGGCTGACAGGCTGGCTTTAATGGCAGGGTTTTACTATTAGTCCATTCTGCTTGTGTTTGAATGTTCAGATTGGGGGAAAAACCTGAAAACTAACACAATGCGTTCTAAATAATGGTAGTTAGTTTATCTACAAACTCCAATTGCAAAAAAGTTGGGACAGTATGTAAAATGCACATAAAAGCAGAAAGCAGTGATTTGTAAATTATCTTTTACATATATTTAATTGAAAACAGTACAAAGAAAAGATATTTAATGTTTTACCTTATCAACTTTATTGATTTTTGTAAATATACGCTAATTCCGAATTTGATGCCTGCAACACATTCCAGAAACGTTGGGACAGGGCCAAATAAAAAAAAGACTGGGAAGTTCCAAAAACACCTGTTTGGAACATTCCACAGGTATAAAGGTGATGCTATTATGACTGGGTATAAGAGGATATCAAAAGACTCTTGATATCTTACTTTCAGGTACTCTTACAAGCGATACTATAATGTCTCTGCATTTGAATGGAATAATATGGAACCCATGGTTGGCTAAATGGCTGTAAGTCATCAAGGGTCTGCGGTATCAAACGAGCCTGAAACCATCACTCTGCTGCCAGATATGCAGTAGATATGGATGGATCACTTGAAGGGTTGTTTCTCCTGACTTATTTTTCCATAGAGTTCAATAGAAAAATGAGTCAGGAGAAACAACCCTTAAAGCGATCCATCCATATCTACTGCAAGACATGTTCTTTCTTTAGGTTGCATTTTCTTTCTTTACGTTTCACTACATCTAGCTACAGAAATGACATACAGTTGACATCACTGGGTCAAGCTAACCTGGCAGTTCACAAATTAATGAAAAGTGTTTCAGTGATGCCCTTGTGGCTGCAAGCAATGAAGAAAATGTAAGCAACTGGATCATTATTGTACTTATTACAAAGTTAAAACAATGCTATTTTTTTCCCCTCACCCCTTTCATCGCAGTCCAGATTCAATACTAGACCATTGGGCTCAGCCATGCACTACACCAGTGCCTTAACAAATACCAGACCATGGGACCCATCCATGCACGAGAACCGTGCCTTAACAGATAACTGACCATGGGGACGAATATATTCTTACCAATAAGCCAGCCGTCTCTCAGCACCATTTTCCAAACAAGTGCCAACTGAACTGCTTCGCAGAATGAATTTGTCATGGGTCCCACCAGGGCACCGGGCCATAATGTTGAGCAACACACGTTTCGTATCACATATGAGCTGCACATTGATGGAGTGATAGGCCTTTCTATTCTTATAGGCCTACGGAACCGCTTCATTGAATGGAGTCTTGATGCGTGTGTATGCAGTCTATGGCACCAATAACTTTGGGCAGGTTAACCAGACATTCATCACTCTCAGCAACAAATATTTGAGATCCCTAAAGATGTGTTCTCTCT
The DNA here is from genome assembly GCA_029718625.1 of Synaphobranchus kaupii. Lineage (NCBI taxonomy): Eukaryota > Metazoa > Chordata > Actinopteri > Anguilliformes > Synaphobranchidae > Synaphobranchus > Synaphobranchus kaupii. The sequence continues at coordinate 63,733,995 of CM056380.1, forward strand.
AAAGGACGCCGTGTGCCAACTCCTCCAACAGTCCAACAATAAAAGCCACTGCAATGCTGGCTACAGACCTATAAGCCACTTTAAAGCAAATTTCATTCATTAGTTAAATGCGTGTTTTAATTACAATATTTAACGTCATATACGTAGCATTTAAATTTTTGTCAATTTATAAAAGTCGTAGGCCTACTGGGCGCACTCATTACGCTATTTGGGCCAATTAAACAGCCTACAATTGATTAATAGGCATAACCTAAAGTGTTTTCTTTATACAATCGTAATTTATTAGGCTACATTTTTTCTTGTGAATTTAATGCAGGTGAGCTGAGCAAGCTGTACATACAAACAAATCTTAGATACAAAAACGTGGACGAATGCCAAATATATGAACAAAATTGCTAATACAAACGATTTACGTACAAATTAGTTCTGCTCACATTTCATGAATGAGGCCCAATGAGTGTAAATGAAGAAAAGGCAAAGATTCATACATCGCCACATCCAAAGTAATGATTAATGAAAGTGCAATGGTCGGGTCATAACACCCTGGCGATAGGTAATCCTTTATCACTAGAATATTATATTGTATGTTGTATTGCAATTCAGGCCCAAATCTATGTCCAGGAAGCACATTTTTGCAGGTGATGAGAGCTAAATATTTTTAATGTGAGAATTTAGAAGTTAAAGGTTGTTCATAGAGACAGGAAGTCTAATCTTGCATGCGGTGCAACCACAGGTTCTATGGACCCAAGAGATTGGTAACACAGAAAATTCTTCTTACCATAGAAGCCAAAACAGTCCAATCTGATGCAGCTTCTGGAAATGCATTAAGGTGCCCGAACAAGTAAGCTACTATGTCAGTGGATGTTCTGCACTGTAACGTAGCACCCGAAACTCCTGTTACCAACCGGAACCTCCTGTAGTTTATAAGCGGAGAGGACAGAAGGGACGGGGGGGAGTATAAAGATTCTGTGGAGTAGCACGGCCCAGATCGCGCTTTTCTTTCATCACACCCAAAACCACCAACAATACGCTCTCAGGTACAATCTACACTGTTCCACACACTGACCGATGCTTATCTCCTTCTATTGTAAACAACCCACAATACAAACATCAAATTCAATATAGTATTCTTTCTATCACATTTCCATATAAATTAAAATGAAAAAATATAATATGAGTGTACAGCTGCACACAATGCAGCTTCAGCACTGTTAGCGTTTGGGCTCAATCGTACAAGATAATTCATGAACAAAACACCAAATAGACCCAAATTCAGATCATTCTGCATGAAACAAGTAAACAGATTCATCAGTGTTCGTTTCTCATCCTCCTCACCCTCCTCTTCCTCTTCATCACAAACAATGGCTAAGAGGCACTTGTTACTGAATATAATCTCACAAGTACCTGGTCAAGCTGATTCCCCAAAGTAGTTTAACATAAACTTATTTTCAAAGTGGTTTGTCCTTTTGAGCTGGTGTGCAATATATACTCTATACTCAATACACACTATAATGGAAATAAGATGAACAGTGAAGAAAACAGCGCTTTGATTAAACATTGAGTATGTGCACATGTACATGGACACACACACATTCAAAAACGAATG
>CM056380.1:63736100-63778600 GCA_029718625.1 Synaphobranchus kaupii
GAAGAATGGGGGTGCGTATCTATAGGTAGGGAAACGCGAGCCCACATAAATCATGGGCCAGTACAGATGCCTGTGGGGGGCTTGGGGGTGGGGGCAGTTCCTCCTGTTTCACCCCCCCCCCCAGCGTTCCACGAAAGACGGAAGCTTTTCAACGCAAGAAAACAACAATTTCGCCAGAGGGGCCACCTTCACCCCTCGCATGAATTCGATTCCTCAGAAAACATGCCATTTGCTTTCTGGACTCTGGCTGTCACAAGCATCCCTGCCCTGTTTTCCGTGATTTACAGCACGCGCTGGAGATCCAGAGCTCAAGGCCGGTCACATTCTGAATGAGTAAGGGAGGTGAGGGGTCTTTTGGCAGCCGACACCTCCCCGCCCCCCCCAAACACTTCACTCTGTGCTAGGGTCACATTTTAAAAAACTAACACGGAAGGCAAGACATGGGCTTCCATACTATTGAGTATGCTTGTTGAGTACCACTTGATGAGAAAGTTGTACAGTAGGTGAAAGTTGTGTACTTAAAACCCCCGGATGATATACGTACTTATGGGGTTTTGCAGAGTATATTTGTGAGCATACTTTTCAAGAAGCAAACTAACGTAGGGTCCCATAAATGCGCAGCTTTGCTTTAAAAATGAGGCGCAGCTTTGTTCCTTCAAAGGGCGGGATGTCTTACGACACTTCCACAGTACGGTTTGAAAATAGTTTGGAGGATATTTTTGCACATACTGCACAGTGCATACGTGCAAATTAAACAGTATACAAGAAGCAGTGTACAGTCTGCTACTATCCAATACACAGGATGCAGTAGATAGGTCTCTGATTCGGACACAGCCATGGCCTCCCTTACTTTCAATTTACATTATATCCCTGAAATAAAGAATATGTTTTATGATGACCCAAGAAAAAAACAAAAACAATGAGGTAGTTCACTTTCACATCTATGCAGTCTTTGGTGCAGGTGAATGTGGCTTTCCTTTGTCCCCAGAGTTTTAATGAGGGGCAGTACAGTCTGTGCACTGGCTGCTTTTTAATATAAAAGAGGAGACTTTCTTCCCCCTCCTTTTTTGCGCTTCAGAAAGCAGAGGGCGTAACGGATAGAGTGCCATGATGTGAGGGGCGGGGTTCTAAAATGGCTGGAGAGTGGCCGCCATACAGACTACACCACACATTTCACGCATAATGCACTGCTCTTAAACAAATACTTTTTTTTTTTACTGTACTGGATCACATATAAAAATCAATACCGCAAGTGAATACTAAAATATCACAAAAGTTTCATGTTGACTGAGGCTCACCTTTTGCCAAAAAAAAAAATGAGGCTTCATTTGTAACTCATGATAAGACAGAAATCCCATTGTTGCTAGGGTGGCATAGAACTAGGTTTTTTTTTTCTCCAAGACAAAAATGTGATAACTGGCACCGCAAAATATGAATGTTTATCATTATTTAGCATTTTGCCAAATGCATATCTCTTGTGGGTTATAGTTATAGTAATAAAAAAAGAAATTCCATTATCTTAAATTTTCGAATACCTCTGGTAATAAACCTGACCATCAGTGACACTGTGAACAGACCCCCCCCCCCCCCCCCCCCTTCCCCAAGAGAGCAGGTATACACGCCCCATACAGTACATAACCTCAGCCTCAAGAGAGCAGGTATACACGCCCCATACAGTACATAACCTCAGCCTCAAGAGAGCAGGTATACACGCCCCATACAGTACATAACCTCAGCCTCAAGAGAGCAGGTACACACGCCCCATACAGTACATAACCTCAGCCTCAAGAGAGCAGGTATACACTCCCCATACAGTACATAACCTCAGCCTCAAGAGAGCAGGTATACACGCCCCATACAGTACATAACCTCAGCCTCAAGAGAGCAGGTACACACGCCCCATACAGTACATAACCTCAGCCTCAAGAGAGCAGGTACACACGCCCCATACAGTACATAACCTCAGCCTCAAGAGAGCAAGTATACACGCCCCATACAGTACATAACCTCAGCCTCAAGAGAGCAGGTATACACGCCCCATACAGTACATAACCTCAGCCTCAAGAGAGCAGGTATACACGCCGCATACAGTACATAACCTCAGCCTCAAGAGAGCAGGTACACACGCCCCATACTGTACATAACCTCAGCCTCAAGAGAGCAGGTATACATGCCCCATACAGTACATAACCTCAGCCTCAAGAGAGCAGGTATACACGCCCCATACAGTACATAACCTCAGCCTCAAGAGAGCAGGTATACACGCCGCATACAGTACATAACCTCAGCCTCAAGAGAGCAGGTACACATGCCCCATACAGTACATAACCTCAGCCTCAAGAGAGCAGGTATACATGCCCCATACAGTACATAACCTCAACCTCAAGAGAGCAGGTATACACGCCCCATACAGTACATAACCTCAGCCTCAAGGGAGCAGGTACACACGCCCCATACAGTACATAACCTCAGCCTCAAGAGAGCAGGTATACATGCCCCATACAGTACATAACCTCAGCCTCAAGAGAGCAGGTATACACGCCCCATACAGTACATAACCTCAGCCTCAAGAGAGCAGGTATACACGCCCCATACAGTACATAACCTCAGCCTCAAGAGAGCAGGTATACACGCCCCATACAGTACATAACCTCAGCCTCAAGAGAGCAGGTATACACGCCCATACAGTACATAACCTCAGCCTCAAGAGAGCAGGTATACACGCCCCATACAGTACATAACCTCAGCCTCAAGAGAGCAGGTATACACGCCCCATACAGTACATAACCTCAGCCTCAAGAGAGCAGGTATACACGCCCCATACAGTACATAACCTCAGCCTCAAGAGAGCAGGTATACACGCCCCATACAGTACATAACCTCAGGCTCAAGAGAGCAGGTATACACGCCGCATACAGTACATAACCTCAGCCTCAAGAGAGCAGGTACACACGCCCCATACAGTACATAACCTCAGCCTCAAGAAAGCAGGTATACACGCCCCATACAGTACATAACCTCAGCCTCAAGAGAGCAGGTATACACGCCCCATACAGTACATAACCTCAGCCTCAAGACAGCAGGTATACACGCCCCATACAGTACATAACCTCAGCCTCAAGAGAGCAGGTACACACGCCCCATACAGTACATAACCTCAGCCTCAAGAGAGCAAGGATACAGGTCTCCTACAATACATTACATTACAATCACTATGCAGGCACTCTAATGCAGAGCGTAGAGCAGTGAAGAACAACCTCAACCCTAGCCCTCCGTGTACCCAGTGTGATTGGCGGTATGTTGAACAGGACCTAGGTCTGTGTACCCAGTGTGATTGGCGGTATGTTGAACAGGACCTAGGTCCGTGTACCCAGTGTGATTGGCGGTATGTTGAACAGGACCTAGGTTTTTAAGTGGGCCATGGTACAGTTCTGATGCTCAGGTGGACTCTTGTCTGGACCAGCATGTTCAGGTGTGGTGAGCTCAGACTGCGATAGGTACCCCCGTGTGCCGTGTTCTGTATGACAGTGAGCCATGTGATGTATGACTATGAGTCCTGTTCTGTATGACCGGCAGCTGTGTTGTGTATGACAACAAGCCCTACTCTGTATGACTACAAACCTTATCCTGTATAGATGCTTTTGTGTGTGTGTACATGTGTGTGGGTGTATCCAGTGTACTATATGTTTATAAATAAATGCACATCCTTACATAGAGGGAAATATAAAAAAAATGCTAATATATATTTTTGCTAAATAGTTTTTTGAAAATGAGAATGTGTGTATTTGTTTTTCAATTCTACTCAGTTGTTTGTTTTTGCAGTGGCAAAGGGGGAGCTGTTTGGGGTTTTTCCCCCGTGGTCCCCTGGTCACAATTCCAGCCCCTGCCTCCTGCTCTGCAGCGAATGGTGGGGGGTGCGGGGTGGGGGGTGGGTGGGGTTGGGCGCTGATGTGGGCAGCAGCAGCAGCGGCGGCGGGCACAGTGATTACGCTGAAGACAAAGGCCAGGCTGTCTGCGCTGTGACAGCGGCCGTTCCATCAGCCGGAGAGGGGGATTTCCTCACCGCCTCCCTCATCCGTCTCCCCGCAGAACTGAGATAATAACACCAACAACCAACAACAACAACAGGCCCCAGCGCGGGCGCGGCCCTGGGGAGTCAGAGATAAACGATGGGAGGAATGTGCACGGCTTGTTCTGCCTGGAAATTCTCAGCAGATGCCGGCGGGACGCCCCCCCCCCCCCCGCCACCCTGCCTGACCTCCGTTTGCTCCGCCGTGTCACATATTTGGTGTCAGACGCGGGGTTTTCATTACATAACTTTTTTTCCCGACGCTGGAGACGAGCCCACAATGCTGGAACAGGAGATGGTCTGCTCATCCACACACAGGCCCAGTCTTTCCTAATGCTCACGCTTATCCAAACACAGGCCCAGTCTTTCCTGATGCTCACGCTTATCCAAACACAGGCCCAGTCTTTCCTAATGCTCCCGCTCATCCACACACAGGCCCAGTCTTTCCTGATGCTCCCGCTCATCCACACACAGGCCCAGTCTTTCCTAATGCTCCCGTTCATCCACACACAGGCCCAGTCTTTCCTGATGCTCCCGCTCATCCACACACAGGCCCAGTCTTTCCTAATGCTCCCGTTCATCCACACACAGGCCCAGTCTTTCCTGATGCTCCCGCTCATCCACACACAGGCCCAGTCTTTCCTAATGCTCCCGTTCATCCACACACAGGCCCAGTCTTTCCTAATGCTCCCGTTCATCCACACACAGGCCCAGTCTTTCCTAATGCTCCCGCTCATCCACACACAGGCCCAGTCTTTCCTAATGCTCCCGCTCATCCACACACAGGCCCAGTCTTTCCTAACGCTCCCGTTCATCCACACACAGGCCCAGTCTTTCCTAATGCTCCCGCTCATCCACACACAGGCCCAGTCTTTCCTAACGCTCCCGCTCATCCACACACAGGCCCAGTCTTTCCTAATGCTCCCGCTCATCCACACGCAGGCCCAGTCTTTCCTAACGCTCCCGCTCATCCACACACAGGCCCAGTCTTTCCTAATGCTCCCGCTCATCCACACACAGGCCCAGTCTTTCCTAACGCTCCCGCTCATCCACACACAGGCCCAGTCTTTCCTAATGCTCCCGCTCATCCACACACAGGCCCAGTCTTTCCTAACGCTCCCGCTCATCCACACACAGGCCCAGTCTTTCCTAATGCTCCTGTTCATCCACAAATAGGCCCAGTTTTTCCTAACGCTCCCGCTCATCCACACACAGGCCCAGTCTTTCCTAACGCTCCCGTTCATCCACAAATAGGCCCAGTTTTTCCTAATGCTCCTGTTCATCCAAACACAGGCCCAGTCTATCCTAATGCTCCCGCTCATCCACACACAGGCCCAGTCTATCCTAATGCTCCCATTCATCCACACACAGGCCCAGTCTTTCCTAATACTCCCGCTCATCCACACACAGGCCCAGTCTTTCCTAATGCTCCCATTCATCCACACACAGGCCCAGTCTTTCCTAATGCTCCCGCTCATCCACACACAGGCCCAGTCTTTCCTAATGCTCCCATTCATCCACACACAGGCCCAGTCTTTCCTAATGCTCCCGCTCATCCACACACAGGCCCAGTCTTTCCTAACGCTCCCGTTCATCCACGCACAGGCCCAGTCTTTCCTAACTCTCGTTTCCCTGTAAAGCACTGCTGTGAACGTGCCCTTCTGTGTTGGCTGGACAGAGAACCAAACGCAGTTATTTGTTCTATATTCCGGAGCCTTTTAGCACCTCAGGGTATTAGCAGCAGGTACAGGGTCACCCCATGTTGTGTACCACATCCCAATGGAGAGCAGTGTCTTCCCAATGGAGAGCAATCGCTCCAATGAGGGGCCCTCAGGGGGCCCAGGGGACCAGCACGGCTGTCTGACAAAGGACAGAGAGCTCACCTAACCACAGTCACTCCTGTACTGTCAGGCCCCTGCCCCCATCTCTCTTTCTCTCGTTCTTTCTGCCTAATGGAATGTCTTTGTGACACCATCGACACTCCACAGACTGATATCTTTGTGAGAGAGCTAGCTAGCTAGCTAGCATAAACCACAGGAACCACCGAAAAACCATGAAAAAATAACTCCCCACTTACCATTTCACTGTGGTCTGGGATGATTTCTGGATGATTGTGGATTTTTATAATAATTTGTATATACAGTTGAAGTCGGTAAGTTTACATACACTTAGGTTGAAGTCATTAAAACTAATTTTTAACCACTCCACAGATTTCATGTTAGCAAACTATAGTGTTGGCAAGTCAGTTAGGACATCTACTTTGTGCATGACACAAGTAATTTTTCCAACAATTGTTTACAGATAGATTATTTAACTTTTAATTCACTTTTAATTTTAACACACTAAGTTGATTGTGCCTTTAAATATTTAATATTTGGTCGCATATCCTTTGCATGCCATGACTTCCTGATGTCTGTGACCCAACAACATCAAAAGACTCTTGATATCTTATTTTCTGGTACTCTTACAAGCGATACTATAACGTCTCTGCATTTGAATGGATCTCTATGGGAATTGGGGGGTGGGAGTAGATTTAGCTGTCAATTACACTGGAACAGTATGGAAACACATGGTTGGCTAAATGGCTCTAAGTCATCAAGGGTCTGGTGTATCAAACAAGCCTTAAATCATCACACTGCCTCCAAAAATACAGTAGATATGGATGGATTACTTGAAAGGTTTCTTCTCCTGACTTCCATAGAGTTCAATAGGAAAATTTCTCAGGAGAAACAACCCTTAAAGTGATCCATCCATATCTACTGCATATCTGGCAGCAGAGTGATGGGTTGAGGCTTGTTTGATACCTCAGACACCTGATGATTTACAGCCATTTTACCAATCATGTATTCCATACTGTTCCTGCATAATTTACAGCTAAATCTAGTCCCACCCCCCAATTCCCATAAAGATCCATTCAAATGCAGACGTTATAGTATCGCTTGTAAGAGTACCAGAAAATACAATATCAAGAGTCTTTTGATGGCATGCACAAATTAGATGTCCTAACTGACTTGCCAACACTAGCTTGCTAACATAAAATCTGTGGAGGGGTTAAAAATTAGTTTTAATGTTAATGACTTCAACCTAAGTGTATGTAAACTTCCGACTTCAACTGTAATAACTGAAATGAGATGTCTTACATATATCTTTTTAATTTACATCTTTGCTGCCTTGAAGATAATGGCTATTTCATGTTTTTTTTTATATTACGGTTGACTGACCTCAATGTTTTGATATTTAGGTGTTTATGTGAATAGAATGTGCAGTGATTTTAAATTGAAGTATTTACAGTTGCTGTGCTGTGTCATGAATATCAGTACTGCTGGGAAGGCAGGTTGGCCAATCAGCTTTCGGTACTGGAATGATCCATTGTATGAATAGTTACTTTCCCCATCCCTGCTGGTGGTTAGAATCGCCCTTTCCATCAGGGCATTAGAAACGTGGCATCCCACAGTAAGAAACACAGTAGCCTCTGGGAGAAGATAACCACAGTATTTAATTACTATTTATTTGCTCTCATTTCCTCCAAAAAAAAAAAACACATCACTTTCCCCCAGTTTATCTACGCACATAGAAATATGACCTCATGATGAACTTCAGATAGTAGACATCCAAAGACATGGAATTCCAGGCACTCCAGATGATGCCATGAGAGAGGGTTTGTGTAGGCGACGAGCCTGCTGCTGTCGAGCGGACACGCGGTGAGTAATGGCAGGTTCTGTAGGATGTGTCATCACCTATGTGTTCCCCATTCAGTGTCCGCGGCCCTTTCCTTGTTAATTCGCAACAATGTGCGAATGTTAGCACACGGGAGATTTCACCTGGAGCCACAGGTGCTGGATTTCAGATGAACCCGGGCTAAGGGTGAACTCCCGCGAGACGGCTGTCTTTTGTTCCAGACAGCCCGGGAGCTGCCGAACGTTCTCCCAGAGGCCATTCCTGGCTCTCCTGTCCCAGGGTCTGTCAGTGAGTAACAATGAGCACCCCGGACTCAACTGGCCAAAGCATGGCCGCCACAGCCCAGAGCCGGTGTCTGCCTCTCTACAAGACAAGTACCTCATCCAAACTGCCATCTTTCCTCTTACCGTACAGCAGACTGGAAAGACCTCCGTGACAGTGGTAGAAGTCATATTTCAGACAGAAGAAACAAGATACATGTTAACCTTATTGAAATGCCTGCAGAATTAAGGTCATCGAGTTGGCTATGATGTTATTTTAGCACATATGATGTACATTGTATTCATAAATATATGCCATAAAAGAAATTGTTGAAACAAATTATTTTATTAAGAAAAAGACACATTCATTATTGGTATCCCTGCATTTAGTACCTTGTGCACTCTCCCTTTGAATTCTCATATTCCCTTTAACAGCATTCCCATATGGAAATGTAATATACAGCAGTATATTTTAAAGATAATTAATTGATAATTGTGAAGATAATTTTGATATATTTACAATATACTGCAGCATATTCTTTTTCCATAGGGGTTGACTCTTCTATAGTGTTTGATGAGGTGGGAGAACATAGTAAGGGATCTGAGACCATTCCTCCCTACAGAAACTCATTCAGAGTCCTTGGTCCTCGCTTGTGGAGTCTCCAGTTCAGCTCACCCCACAGGTTTTTGATGGGGTTTAGGTCAGGGGACTGGGATAGCCATTGCAGAACCTTGATTCTGCGGTCAGTTAACTATTGTAGTTCTATATTATTTTCATGATTGACTCAGTAGGGAAAGGTTATAGGCATGTATTGAAATAACGTTATAAACATGAATTTCCATGCTATTATTTTTTGGGAAATTCTGAATCGTATATGTGTACTTGTACAAATGGACGATGCGTTGAAAGTAAGTATGATCGTATTCCCCTTGAAGTGAGCCTGAATGATGTCAGACCCTGGTTAATGTCCCTAAGCTGTGGCCAGCTGGACTTCCTCTCATCATATCATCACTGCAGTCCCTATGTCCTAGCTACACAGATTACTGTGCATGTATGTGCGGGCATGTACACACATGCGTCTGTGTGCTTGTGTGTACACGTGTGTGTGTGGGTCTTTGTGTGCTTGTGTGTGTATGCATGCATGTATGTGCACAAGTGTGTGCACGTGTGTTTGTGTAGGTATTTATGTGCATGTATGTACGTGTGTGTGTGTGCGTTTGTGTATGGCGTGTGAGTGTGTATGTGTGTGTGTGTGTGTGTGTTTCCTTAGTGAGCAGACATGCTGGGATCAGGCGCAGTGCCTCTTATCTGACTCTCACCTCTGATCTGGAGTATGTCACTGTCTCATTACACCACAGGCCTCCCCTCTGTGCCAGATAACCGCTGGTTGTGTCTTACTGGGGGATATGAGCGCTCGGTGCGGTTTGGGGGAAAACCCCCGGCCCTGTCCTCCTCTCACCACAGCCCCTTGCCGCCCGGTGCAGATGTGACGTTTTCGCACGTGTGCAGACAGTGCCGTGAAACTGGAGCTCAGAGCTCTGGGTGGGCTTTGGAAACAGACAGGGTCCTCAGGGGCGTGCGTGCGTGAAAGCTTCTGTTTGGAACAGCCCCATTAGGAGAAGGCTGGAGATGTATACTGGCCCAAATGCTGAAAGCGAGCGTTTTGGAACAGCCCTATTAGGGTGAATCTCCTATTTGGTGACATGGACAGTTCATCTTAGTCACCAGATTGCCAAAGCTAAGACCTCAATCACTAGCCAACTTTAAAATAGCTCTGCCTACAGCCTGGCATGGCTAACAGGAAGCCATTACAGCTCCTGCAATTACCATTTACATCCGTCCTCATTGTCCCTATTTTATTTTAATCTGTTTAAGTGCATTTTGTGCGAGAGGTTAAAATATGAATCCCCTTCTCTTGAATGAGGCTGGTTTTCTGGCTGACTTGAGAGCACAATTTACAGCAGATTTAATTTGTTCTTCACAAACATTCCTAATGACATTACCCTGGTGCGTATACGGACTCTCTCTCTCTTATTCCATTAAATCCTAAATCGGGTTTAAAGACCATATTGATGCTGGATGTTATTATGGGTGATTATCAAAGCAGACAATGGGGCAAAGTGTTTACTAACTGGTTTATGTATAATTTCACATAACTACGACAGATGGTAATGCTTCAAATTATAAATCAACATTTTCACTGCAGAAACACATGCCGCCCCTTCGCTACACACAAACCTGTGTCCGTAAACAGAAGCATTTGCAAGAACTGTCAAGCGTTAGTTGAAATATGTCCCTTTTGACTTTTTATTTCCCTTTTTTTGAGAATATGTGCACTGGTGCTTACGTTGATGTTTGTGTAATGTAGCTCTTATGGTGGTTTTGCTCTTGCTTTGAGACGGTTTGTGATTGTATAGCTTGACAGGGATAAAGGGAAGCTGCTTAGCTCACTCTCTCACTCACTCTTTCTCTTTTTCTCAGTCTCTCTCCCTCATTAACATTACTGTTTCATTAACCCTGGAACACTTGTTTTCTTCAGTAAAAAAGCAGTGCACTATCAGTGCCAGCCTCTGCTGTCTTTATTAAACGATTGGATATTTGTGGTGATTCTGCATCACCAAATGCAGAATTAGAGGTGAGGAAGAGGTTTGGCTATATGGGCTGTATGGGGCCTGGCTTGCTCCTGCCATCTTGAGTCCCAGTGGTGAAAGGAGGCGCGTATAGAGATGGTTGAGTAATGTTCCCTAAAATTATACAGTGCAGTGCCAGCATAGTTGGACTCTATCTGTAAAGTATTAAAAATCCTTAAAACCCAGAGTCACCAGAACAATTCTACAAAGGCCATGATTTATTCAGGGACTAAAATATTCATTATTAAACAAAATGGGGCAATCATTTGGGGCAAAGTATCAGATGTGAATATCATTTTATTCGCACCTCAAATGGTAATGAAGAGCAATATATGGTTACTGGTATTTATCAGTTTGAGAACACGTAAAATACATACAGATAAAAAAAGAAACATTTCACTCCTTTTTCATCAGCAACTCATTGACCGACTGTGTGTTTTTTTTAAATGACTTTGTGTACAGTATTCCTAATCCCTGGTTTTTGTCATTCCGGATAAGTGCAGCGCACTATAATTACGATCTCTGTTTGACTCAGCTGCGCTCGTCCAATTAAAAGAAAAGGACAAAGACCTCTTGTTTGAATTACACAAAGCTTCAGCCTGATGATTTGCAAATTGCCTCCCCATATTTTTCCACTGTTCTTCCCTGAGACCCCTAAATGTGTAAGTGCCCCTCGGAGCTTGGAGAGTATGGAGGGGCCACGGGGCCGTCCACAGCACCGGCACATATGCTAATACATTCATTCACTCCACTTCTCCTTTTATTCCCACCAATTAAAGCAAATGCCACTGAAACTGTAATTAAGCCGTGCCGAGGCGAAGGCGGCCTGCTGGTTTTAATGAAACCGTATTGATTTTCCTTTTTTATTTCAATCGGTTGCCCGTAACATCCTTCAGGGATGGGAGGCGAAACAAAATGGATGCTTTAAAATGCAATCTCCTGCACGCGCTTGGCATTGTGCAGTTCCCCCTGTCTAATTAAAACCCTGAAAAACAAAAACAGGGATTGCGGCTTGTGGCGACTTTGGAGAGAGCGAGCGGCGGAGAGGCGTGATTAGAGCCAGCACCTTGTGTTTGGCAGACCTTTCCATGGCTACACATGGATTCCTACCCTCCCATTACCTGGGATAGCCCATAAAGGCACATGCCAGTGTATAATAAAACAGTACAAATACAGCAAGTACATAATCGCTTAAAAGGAAAGATATACACTCATAAATCAATGCTCTGTACCTGCAGGACAGAACATTAACTGACCTGCTTACCTGGGAGAACATTAGCCTGTCTGCTTACCTGGGGGAACATTAGCCTGTTTGCTTACCTGGGAGAACATTAGCCTGTCTGCTTACCTGGGAGAACATTAGCCTGTCTGCTTACCTGGGGGAACATTAGCCTGTCTGCTTACCTGGGGGAACATTAGCCTATTTGCTTACCTGGGGGAACATTAGCCTGTTTGCTTACCTGGGGGAACATTAGCCTGTCTGCTTACCTGGGGGAACATTAGCCTGTCTGCTTACCTGGGGGAACATTAGCCTGCCTGCTTACCTGGGAGAACATTAGCCTGTCTGCTTACCTGGGGGAACATTAGCCTGTCTGCTTACCTGGGGGAACATTAGCCTGTCTGCTTACCTGGGGGGAACATTAGCCTGTCTGCTTACCTGGGGGAACATTGTTCTACCTGCTTACCTGGTGGAACATTGTTCCACCTGCTTACCTGGGAGAACATTGGCCTACCTGCTTACCTGGGAGAACATTGGTCGACCTGTTTACCTGAGAGAACATTGGCCTACCTGCTTACCTTAAAATGGCTGTTTGAGTGTGTAGGTACATTTTCTTTAGAGTGATTATTTATTTATTTGATTAACTGCATATTATTACAGTAATATTCTATAGTGTCATGTTTGGAATGAGTCAGTACTCCAGGGTTGTGCTTTAACGTAAGGAGCCACTTAATCTCTACTTCCGTTGAGCTAAAGCTGTGCAACAAAGAATAACAAAACTGGCCTTAGTTCTTTTGGCCAAGTCAGACATAAAAGTGTCTTTTTAAAGTACTCAGTAAAAATATCAGCACTGCAGACATTGAGTCTAGGCAATTTCTTCTAAACAGAGAAATTGTATTGCTGCTTTGTTTCAGATGTATTTATCACATTAAAAACAAATTAAAACAATGTCTGTATACCCTCACTCTCAAAATGATTAATGCAGACAATCTTTGCCCAAATGGATTTTACAAAAACGTCTTTGCACAAGTAAAATCATTCCGGACGTCAACCTTTTTCCACTTCTGTAAGAGAAGTGTATGTCTGCAGGCCATCATTTACTGGCCTGTTAATAGCACTCGTGATTCTGTAGTTACAGTCTTTCCACCCCCTGCTTTCCATTCACGCTACTCAAGTAATACCTAATTACATATAGTTCACTTTCTCACTGGCTGCCCATATGTACTTAACGGGCAATTACATCAAATCACTGGCCTTTTGGAGAACCATTTCCCAATTACAGAAATCTGAAAATTACAGTCATTTCAGCTAATTTCACTAGCATAAAAGATGTTTTACCTTTCAAAAATTAAGTTATTGCATGTTGCAATTACAGCTGAACGATTTCTTTAAAAATCTTTTTGTGAGGGATATTCAGTGGCTGATGTGTTCAGTGTGCAGAATTTAGTCGGCTGGATGCTTTTTCCCCTTTCAAACAAAGCCATGCACTTAAACAACTGGAATGTACATTTCCAGCCTTCTAAAGTAGAAAAATATATAAAAATTTAACAGATGCTTTTATCCATAGAGACTTACAGTTCATATTAAATCAAACAAGTAATTTACTGTCCTCTGAGTGCAGCTCAAAGAAACACAGGATAGTCTTTCAATGTAGAAACTTTAGCTTGGTGGAAAAATTGCATGTATTTGGCCATGTCTGCCAGCTCATGGGATATTGTCACAGGTTTATTTTTTCTGTCCCTCAGAATGTGACTAGTGATCTGTACCTTAGCTAACATTTTTAAAATTATGAGTAAGAACAAAATGGTTTGCCAATGTCATTTGCACATACAGAAGTGCAGGTGGAGCAATACATTACATAGAGAAGTGTTACACGGCATGGTGTCTGTTTAAGAAAACATTACATGATTTCAATGAGCTCGTGTGCTTACGCATTTAAACAAACAGTCTTCTCACGTTGATATATGCCACAGTAAAGATGAACAAAATATTACATTTGAAATTATTAAACGATTGGATATTTGGATATTTTAAACAACAAACTATTTTTAATTATTTAAAATTATAACAGTCTGAGAAAGGTTTAGTAGTTTTTGCAAAAACATTCATTATCATACAGCTGATAACCTTAATGAGTTTTTGTTTTTATCATCAGTTTATCACCACGGAGATCAATAGAGTGTGAAAAGTACAATGTGGACTATTCAAACCCCTTTCAAAGGAAGTGTGCCAAAAAAAAAACTGTTAGCGTGCAAGTCTCTCATAATACAACATAAAAATTGTCTGTTAACGGGGGAGTCAGTCTTAAATTACTTTAGGTTTTCTGAATACAGAAAAGAAGTGAGGCATGAAGGTAGAAGCCACAAATAGGGTGAGCTTTATAGGGTGGGTTTTATCCAGTCAACCGATAAGTTAACAAGGCCAAGATTAAAAACACATTTCTCAATACGCATCCTGGCTGAACCAGTTAAATGTGAATTACACTGAGATTGAAAGCACATTAGTCTAAATACTGAAGCTTCTTCACAGTGCTTTCAATTCATGAAATGTGCAATGAAACACAAAATTAGCCAAAGCGAATATCACCATCTAATGGATTAATAACAAAATTTGATAAAAGCTGTTATGAGGGGTAAACCACTACAAAGAAAGGAAGAGTGAGAGAGAGAGGGAGAGAGAAAAAAAAACCTTATCAGAACCATCAACCCTAATGGTTTTCCACATAGGGGAAAAAGGTAATTTAAACAAGTATATTGTGTCCTTACTGAAAATGTTTTGTCTCCCGGGCTGCTGAAAATGGCTCTAACCTTTTTCCTGAATAAAAGGGGCCGAATAAAAGAAGAGAAAAATATAAAAGCCTATGCCTGGAATAATCTCTGCGAAGCAGTTACACACAGGTAGAAAATGGTGCTCTCCCTCTTTGTGTAATTAGATGAATTAAAAGCACAAAGCAATTAATGTAACTGTTGTCCAGGTCCTACCCCCCCCCCCCAACCCCCCCCCCCCCCCCCACACACACACACACACACACACACACACACACACCGGCTTCTTTTCAAAACGGCCCTCTATTTCAGACTGGGGGAAGAGCCCTGGGTTCTAGCAATGTGGAGAAGAATGTCGGCGGTAAGTAAAATTAACAAGCTTAATCTGTATGGAATCCGCCATGAGTCATGGGTGAAATGTGTCTCCAGCAACAAGAGGCTAATAATTCCTCTCCCCCCTTTTTATACGCCCAATAGATCTTACAATAAATTAAGTGCATTTTAGTTCTCGGCTCCGGCTCCATTAATCAGCACAGAGAGACGTGTAGTCAAGTTACACTAGAAAGAACTCAACCGCCGAATCTCACATACGCAATTAGGCCCCATTAGCCTGGCTCTAATTGGCCTGGGGATGTTGATATTTCAAGTACTGCTTTATTACGGGTGTTTCATTTCTTTGGAGCATCTTCGGTGCACGCCGAGAGGGGGGGGGGGTCGGCCTATGGGAGCGATAATGAGCCGGGGGCTCGGGGAGAGGGGGGTCACGGAGAGGTCTAGCCAAAGAGCAGCACCGCTCTTCCTCTGAGGAAGAGGAGGAAGAGAAGAGGAGAGACGAGAGGGACAGACCTGGACTTGAAATCAGAATTGATCCGCTGGAGACTTCACGTTTAATTGTTAGCCGACAGACGGACATGACATCTTACCTGGTCCGCGGCTCCCCGCTCGGATCTCTCCCTCACCGCATTAGCCCACCGCACACAGACTGGAGGCAGACTGTCTACCGGCGCTGGTTCCCACAAGCATCTCCCCTCTATGGATACGAGCCTTGAGTCATCACTCTCCTCTCTGCCACTCAAAAACAAAAAAAGGACAAAAACACATGAAAATGTCGACCACTTGCCTTGATTTGAATTTTTGGCCACCTTTAACGTCGTTAAAAAAAAACTTTACGCGTGGCAGAGTTAAAAAAATGAAGTCGTCTCATTTATGAACTTTGACAGGATTTTCTTTTCTATCCCCCAAACGCCACAAGGAGATTATATAAAACAACTGCATTCATTACAGTCAATTACAGCATGATTCATCTGTCCTCATTAACTAAACGCTCTTGTGGAAGAGTGCGCGCAAGACGCGGCGGGAAGATGAACCTCTGAACACGCCGCAAGGCCGGCCTCATTACCGCCACCTGTCATGCGTGGGGCCCCTGGGCCTCGGAGCGGCGGGGCTGAGATTGGATGTGTCAGGCTGGCCCTGTGGGGCCCCGGGGCTGTTTAAACAGGAGCCCCTGCGATCTGGCAACCCGGGAGGAGTATTAACTGGGCCCCCTCCAGCTCGAGCGGCTGTCGCTCTCTCCGTGGGCACTAATAGACGTGTCAGACACGGGGCGGAAATGTCACCTCAGACTCCCGCGGCAGGCACAAACACGACATGGTTGTGGCACAGGGTCACGCGCGCCGTCGGCCCCCGTGGCGCAGCACTCCGAGGTGCATTAGCCGCGTCAACGCTGGCACGTGTCGGAGGATTTGAGGCAGTTTATTTCCTGTCTGGACGCTGGCTTGTGTAGCCCCACTACTGCTGACCATGTCTCCCTGGGGTATTACGAATAGGCTAAGGCCTGTCTTCATAAAGTATCTCAGAATATGACTGCTGATCTACAATCCGTTTTTTTTTGTCTTGGATAAGGTTTGAATATGAATAGGAAAAACTAGGGACAAGGTGGTCATGATGTGAGTGCATTGAGAACAACCAACAGATGAATGTTGACAGTGATTGGTGGATACCTTTTGGCTACTTCCTGGTATTCCTCACAAATCCCAGAAATATATCCAGAAAGTATCCACCAGTCATGGTTGACGTTGTTATATTGGTTGCTGCCAAAATACTCTATGATTGGCAGTAGTTGTTTTAGTAAGGTGACATTGTGACATCAATCCCTAGTTTATTGATGTTGTCCCAGTTTGTGCCTCGTCTGTGCCTCACATGGTGGGGTAACTGTCAGTACTGCATGGAACTGACGGAACCCAGCAGGGCCTAGGGAGAACCCGCAGCCTGTCCCGGGACATCTGAGCAGGACCGCTCCGAGTCATCAGTGTTGATTACCCCCACAGTAACTCAATAAGGCTGGTACAGTACTCTCTGAATAAACCTCCTAATTAATTAATTACATCATGTTCTGTCCTTTCACTCCACTGTCTGGGTCTGATTGCTCTTGTCTGTCGTCTCTTTCTCTCTGCTTCTCCCATACAGACAAATGAGAAGTTGAATCGCACCTTCTAAGCTCGAGCAAACTACAGTGATATAACAGAATATTTACCAAAATGTCCTGTCTAGCGGCTGTAGAATATTAGGATCAGTCGCTTTCCGTTTAAGCTCAGCGATGTCTCTTCTTTTTCTGGTCTTAATGTGGCCATTTGTGAAGTGTAACCAACAAAATAAATAAAATCCCTCTGCAGGGAGGCAGTCAGGTTAAAACACAGAGAGCAAGACCCTTATCTTCTTAATAAAGACAGGCTCGGCCGTTGGCGGCACACAGGTTTACTTTCCTTTTTGTATCACCAGCTGTTCAACACAGTAAGCCATAGAGTAACAGTGCATTTAATAGTTTTATTTCCTTTTTTTTTTTTTAAAACACACAGTAAATTCTTCTTGTCACTTGGAAGCTCTTAATGTCACAAAGGCGATAAGATGGAAACACAATGTAAGTGAAAAAAAAAAATTTCAATAGCTGTTTTCAAAATTTGCCACTATTTGCTTTCAATACATTATGCGCCAAACCAGCCCCTGCAGTGGCATCTGGCGACCGCCCTGTGCTAACTGCTAACTCAGAGAGAGCAGTGGCATTTGGTAATTGCCGCCGTGCTAACTACTAACTCAGTGAGAGCAGTGGCATCTGGTGACCACTGCTGCGCTAACCGTTAACTCAGAGTGCAGTGGCATCTAACCGCTAACCCAGACAGAGAAGTGGCATCTGGCGACCGTCGCTGTGCTAACTGCTAACTCAGGAGAGAGCAGTGGCATCTGGGGACCACTGCTGTGCTAACTGCTAACTCAGAGACAGAGCTGTGGCATCTGGCAACCGCTGCTGTGCTAACTGCTAACTCAGAGAGTGCAGTGGCATCTAACCGCAAACTCAGACAGGGAAGTGGCATCTGGCGACCGTCGCTGTGCTAACTGCTAATTCAGACAGATCAGTGGCATCTGGCGACCGCTGCTGTGCTAACTGCTCTCTCAGTGAGATCAGTGGCATCTGGCGACCTCCGCTGTGCTAACTGCTAATTCAAAGACAGAGCAGTGGCATCTGGCGACCGCTGCTGTGCTAACTGCTCTCTCAGTGAGATCAGTGGCATCTGGCGACCTCCGCTGTGCTAACTGCTAATTCAGAGACAGAGCAGTGGCATCTGGCGACCTCCGCTGTGCTCAGGCACGGCTCCTCTGTAGAACAGACGTCAGCCAGTCTGACAGGTCAGACGGTATGATCAGTATACTCTTAATGCCTCTGTCTGTTCACAAGGAGCAAATCAAAGATGCGTGTTCTTCCTGGGGCTGCATATGCACCGGGGGGCTATCGAGTGTCCCTGGAACATCCAACCCTCCCCGAGCAGCTGCTGCCAGCAGCCTCTGACCTATGTATTTGCAAAGTGAACACGGTAAACATGCTGCATAATTAAATGGCGCAGAGCCTGAAGTGAAACCCTTTTCCCTGTGCGCTGGGGACTGTGGACTGAGGATGAGTTAAAGAGGATGCTCTTACCACCATACCTCTTAAGAGAGGGGGGCGGTGTCCTCGGGTAGACGGACAAATCCTTTCATTTCATCTGAGCAAGTCTAGTACTTTCTCTGGTATTGTTTATGCACTTTGGAGGCGCTAAAATGAAAAAAATATGTTTGTTAGAATCCATGAAATGTCCCTACATACATGTTGCATGTAACAATAATACAAAGGCTTAATGGCAGAATTTCAAACTGTAAGATTATATTTTTCACAGTAATTATTTCCTCCCCTTTGGTGACATAATAGAGCTCCGTAGTCCCGCCCACTTTGGTGACGAACGTCTGGCAATGGACTTAAAATGTTTTTTTTTCTATATTCAGGCAGCTACACGTTCAAAACACCCAAGAGAGGGGTTGTCACATTTTAAAATAATTTTTAAATTGGTAATTTGAAATTGTGTCCAACAAATAAACAACAAACACATTTTCATAAAAACAACCAAAACGACTACAACATCCGATCTACTCACTTGCTCACCACCACTGCTGAAGTTAAAGTGCTGACACTTTCAACATGGCCAGATAGTGATTCTCGCCCTTGGTGATATTCTTAGTTTCACTTCCATAAGACAAAGTGATAGCCATTTTCACTAGCAGAGCGGCCGGTAGCTACTTCCATAATAAGTTACAAGAGCAGATCGAGTGATAGCCATTTTCGCTAGCAGAGCGGCCGCCCGGTAGCTACTGCGTTAGCTAGCAAAAGCGGGAGCTGGCGATGTACGACCGGGTTGTTAATTATACGATTCAAATTTGATTTAAATGCAGTGGTGAGTATATAATGGACTTTGTATAACATACTGTATATGTCAAAGTTTGGTCCATATAATGCGATAATATCATCATAAGGGTGACTGAAAGATCTCGAAGTGGGGCAGGTAATGGGTTCCGGCCGTCTTCCGGGACCAGCCAGGTAGGAGGGGGCGGGACTACGGAGCTTTATAGGACCAATCATGGCACTTTATTAATTGCATTTTTGAGTAATAGGCATGTCTAGAGGCTATGATTGCAGTCTTTCCCTTACCGTTGATGGTACTTCCACCACAGCTGTACAGAGGGGACAGTCAATTCCAAAGTCTTTATCTACTATCTGAAACTCACAGAAGCTGCTTCTCATTGAACGATGTTTGTGCGGGTACTTTTCCATACGAGCATTTGTGTAGTCAAATAATAACTGCAATTTTTAAAAAATTTAGCTTATTTTGAATGCATGTTCAAGAGTGCACTAATATATTTTAATATATAAATACAGTGTCCCCCATCAACTGCTTATTAGATGGTTTATCACATATTATGTGCAAATGCATTCTGCATAATAGCTTGGCCCTTTGTGCCCTGTTAAAAAAAAAAAAAATCAATGTAGTGCTTTCTGTTCACTTCTCCACAATATTTGGTTTCTTGCGGCGTTCTGGTTTCCTGAGTAGCTCAACATAAAAACCATCTAATCGAAACAACAGTTTATTATCTAAAATGGCTTGTTTTAAAAATACCACGACAGAGGCACTGTTTCTAGGAAATTCACTGCAGTGTATCAGTCAGCGCCGATACATAAATAATATCGCCACGTCCTTTCCTGGCTATTTCCAATGACTGCACTTTTTATTTGTTGGTTAATAAAATAATTAGCAATTTATTGTTTAAAAGTAATGATGGCAGGAATAACTGTGAAGATGGACAAGAAGGGGACGGGTGTTTTTTTGCGTCGGGGAAACGGGCCTCACATGCTGTGACACTGCTTTAATGAGTGTCACGTTTCATTTGGCTCATGATGGTAGGCCATACAGCTCCCATTTACAAATATTTTTTTGTAAATAACAGATTGTGTTTTAACACAGCATGTCCCCTGGGGGGTGGGGGCCTGGCATAGACTGGGTGGTGAGGCTGGGGGCGCGGAGTGCTGAGCAGCTGGGTGGCCGTGTACTAAGGACTTATCAGCTGGGGTCAGAATTATGGATTCCTCTGTAGGGGCTGCTGTGCATGGATTCCTCTGGGAGGGGGCCTTCTGCTGCCCCAAAGGAACCCCTCCATTATCCCAACCCCCATGATGGACTGGAGCACGTCCCCAGAGCCCACGGGACATCCCACGGGAGCCATGGACCCGCTGATCTCTGTCTGTCTTTACCCTTGACTTTACTTCCTTAAAAAGCACTAAATACCCTTTCATTTGACAGAGCTTGAATTAAAAAAGATCTTAAAGCTGCATCACTTGCCATGGACAATGAAATATTGATAAATTAATTACTGTCATGTTTGGTTTTTATGTGAGGAATTAAAATAGGGGGAGGAGGGAGAGAGGGTGATCGAGACACGGGATTGCACTTGCAGTAACTGTACAATTATCTTATTCGCTGCTACATGTTTTGAATAAAATGGTTATTTTTCTCTCGCAATCTTACCTTATAACAAAATTTTTAAACATGAGGTAACCCTGTAAGATGAAATTAAATCTCTTTTTAACTTTAAATTAGAAACATTTTACGCGGACTGGAAATATTAACTACCGTATCTACACAAATACTTTTTTTATTGTCTTAAAAAGTTCTGTAATGACGTTTTAATAATACAGAATCGAATATAAACGCCAATTTCATTAATTGTTTACCAATAAGTACTGTCCTGTCAAGACCAGTTATCCTGTTTTTGCATCTCTTCATCAGGAGATCATCTCAAAGAGCACATAAAACATTTAATAAAATTGCAACTGCATTCCTATTAACTGTGTCCAATTTGATCTGCTGCCACCTTGACTGGAAAAAGGTGGCTGGCATATTTACTTCAGCAGCTAAGCCAATGAATTGCCTCACTCTAAAATAAACAAACAGAAACACCAACCGTTGTTCTAGAGCCCGTTCACTAGATAGCTGCTTTTAGACACAACATTTACATGTAATTATCTTCTTATATAATTAACTGCATTCAGTTAACAACCATCTTGCAGGCGGCCAGAATTGCTTACCCAAACGAGCGCTCGTCAGTGCAGAACACTGGCTGAGCAATTAGCACTCTGCAAGCCTATGCTAATGGAAGCGATCTTAAAAAACTGTCAGTGTGGATGGGGAGGGGGGGCAATTTCTGTAGTTACTCTCTCCTGCCAGATCACATGAGTGGGCCAGAGATACATAGAGAAGACACACCCTTGCAAAGCACACTCAGACACAGACACACACACGGACACACGCATATGTTTAAGGCCATAGTGCATCACAACACTTACATACATAGAAATACTTAAACTTAAAACTTGAATTTGTCTGACACTGTCTTCATATTGTTCTATATGAAGCTTATGCAACTAGTTTAGAGTACTTTGTGTATGATTTGTATGAGCCCTTGTTTTTTGACACATGCCTTCTTGGCCAGGTCATTGTTGTAAATGAGAATTTGTTCTCAGTCACTTCACCTGGTTAAATAAAGCTTCATTAAATAAAATAAATACATTTTCAACATAATTTTTTTTTGATGGATAGCCCCACCCCCCCAATAGATTATTTAATGAAAGTAACTGCTATTCTTTATAAATTAATTATTTCAGATAACATAATTTCAAATGTAACTTAATTGTATACGCTTGGACACAACGAGAGCAGCATAGTGAGAACGCGTGTTTGTGTTGAGCCCGTTCACTTCACTACACAGGTCTCACCTCCCGTCTCTCTCTTTCTGCACCTGTCTGTGCTGGCTCACAGCCCAGCTCAGCTCTTCCTTAATTCATTAGGTTTGATTGAGCTGCTAATTGAATTATGATGTCGACTGAATGAGGTGTCTGCTGCAAGTCATTTCTGAAAGAAATGCTTTGTTAAAAATGCTTCAGATTAAGGGTGCGTCTACATGAGCCAATACTTGCTGCTGTTTATAAAGACAGAGTAATATTCGACATAGCTGACTAATATGAATGTTTCTTCCTTTAACATGTGGAAGCCACAGTAAACTTGCAAGGAAACATAATCGTGTTTTTAAATGAAAACTCATATGAATCGATTTAGTAGGGCTCAGCTGTCATTTTTTCTCAGTCAATGAAATTGATGAAATCTGATCGTACTTACTAAGGGAACTCAAAACATTTCCAGCAGGCTTCTGAAATAAAATACCTTCATGCCAGAATGATTGCCTTTTTGTTTTCATGGAATCATGTTAATAGTTGTCAGTTTTGCTTTAAGTAAAGTCCATTTACACTAGAGTAGACTCAAAATGGAGGGGAGTGTCTCTCCCCATCCGTTGAACTATTTAATCGCAAATTAAATTCTACACCAAATAATATAATAAAACAAAAATACAGAAAGCATGCATATCCTAAAACTATGTTTGGGAGAAATAACATGATAAGTATTTTTTTATAAACAGATATGCTTGAGCCTATTCAACTGACAGCTGTAGATGTCCTGAAAGTAGCCAGCCAGCTTTAATTACCTGATTAGAAAAAAAAGGTAAAAACAAATAAAAATGTATTTCTTTTAACAAAAAGTATGCTGTTAATTTTAATGTTCATATGTTAATAATACAAAATTACTTTGTAACCCAAATCCATAGCTTGGTACTCAGCAGACTTCAGTAGCAAGTTGCATTAAGCTTTTAATATATTTAATACGTGGTGTTTTACACAAGTAATACAAAACTATATTTATATATATTTAATACGAGGTGTTTTACACAAGTAATACAAAACTATCATTTATGTTTGTTCCATCACTTGCAAAGCTCACCATAGAGTGAGAAGCAACTTGTGCTTTGCTTTATTAACAAATGATTGTTCTGTTCCAATAATCCATCACTTTGAGTACAGCGTCATTCAGAAATCTTTGAAACAGGATATATATATTTATAAAAACGTGAAAGGTGTTAACATGATCAGCGTCTCTTTGTTATTAAACAAATCCAATGTGACATTTACAAAACTTTACACACCTTTTGCAGTACACCGGTAAATAACTCTTATTAACAATTATCTATATGCAACCTTTCTACAAGGCCATAATTATGAATACACAACCAACATATTTTCTTCTCAAAGCTATGCCGAGGCATTCTCTCTCTCTCTCTCTCTCTCTCTCTCTCTCTCTCTCTCTCTCTCTCTCTCTCTCTCTCTCTCTCTCTCTCTCTCTCCCCCCCTTTCTTGCTCTTTACTCTTTATGTAATAGTTCAGTGATGTCACATGATAAAAACCCATTTCATATGCCTGCCATCTCATGTCAAATGTATGTATAGATTGGCGTAATGTGGTCAATGAATCTATTCCCTGACCATGTCTCCTTCCAAAAGTGTGTTTCACGCAGGAGTCAGGACGTGTATGTAGCAGCCTTTGGACTCATCATCCAGTCCTTTGACTGTATGGGCCCCCTTGTTTCATTCCTAAATCAAACTAACCTCTTCTCATACCGCCAACATAATACATAATAACAAAGTCAATAGCATTGGTCCCACAATATCGGCTCTCCAGCATACCCAGGTGTAAAATATAATACCACCGGGCCAACAGGTTCAAAAACTCAAATCTGAACGCCTGCCAAATTTCTATCAGAGCGATTGCAGCAGCTTATATTGAAATTTCAGCACAAGTATGCAAGTCACGTCAGTAAGAATATCTGGTGGCTTTGTTCTGTTTTGCTATTGAGTGTAAAAAACACTTAGCAGCTCTCCACAGGCCTTACCTCAAGCAGTGACAAAGTTTCCTCCCTGAAACGGATACGTTCCACAACAATGCAAAAATGCTCTACCCTCTAAAGACTAATTGGAGTTTTTCACCTTTTGATTATTCAGACAGGGACACTCATGAGCTTTGCGTATATTTGCCCTGCTTTTGATACTCTGAAACCTGAATAACTTGAAAATGGAGAAGAGAAGAGAAATTGTCCTCTGTGTTTATTATTTGGCCAGAGATGTTTGTGTTTCTCAGAAAGGGTGTCATTTGATCAGGTCTGTGTGGAAACTTTGGTTATAAGTGGAGATGGGATTAATGGCCATTCACACAAGGAGCCTCTGCACTTGTTACCGATATTCTCTTAGTGCACAATCCTCGACGTCGGCATGCAGCCGGCGACCGCGAAAAGTCTATAGTATTCAAGGAAAATAAAATACGTTTGTACATTTCTATTTAGTGACATGATCTGACAGGCGGCGTAGTTAAGTGGTTTGTAAAAACTTGGCTGCAGTGCCATCTACTGGCTGTATGCACCTAGCCCAGATTCTGAACCCAAGTCTTCTTGGAGAGCAGTCCAGAAACCAGCAAACTAAATGTAAACCAATCACATTTGATTCATTCGGTTTATTTATTTAGGATGATATATATAACTGTTGTGCTTATTGCTTAGTTACATTTATAAAAGCGCTGACATGAGGACGAGCACAGCGCATCAGCAGACGTTTTAAACGCAGAATGGGCCATTTGTATCATTAAACAGGATTATTACTGCAACATGCAGTCACTTTGCTGAGTATCTAGCTGTGTAGAAGGATAAAGGATAAGCGGTGAAGTGCGTAGTGCGTCTAAGAGAAGCGCGTCAGTAGTCCAATGAAATGTACTGGCGAATAATTCCACTTATTGGCAAGACAGTAGGAAAGTTTTATTGCACGTGTGTTTTGATTTGTTGTGTTTGGGGTTCTCAGCAGGTTAATGTGGAGCTTTAAAAAAGGCGCTTTGCTTGGTGAACGGCTGGTCAGCTGTCAGTGGTGTTAATGACCCCAGTGTGTCCGCAAGCCCCAGTGGGGTTCATGGTGCATGCTGGGAACTCTGCCTCTGGGCTATAAAGTGGTTTACGCTGGCAGAGGGGTCAAACCCGTCACCTCAGCATCTGCCTCTCTGGGCAAAGGGAATGGGCTCATTTTCCCATAACCAAGTAAGAACACCCCTCCTCATGTGAATGACTGAGGTCCACTAAATAAGCTGCATTTCGGCTAACTTATAGGCCTCTCAGAAGCATAGAAACATAAACGTACCTTTATTATTTGAAGGCCTATACGTCAATGCATGTTAAGACATTTATATGTCAAATGGCAGTACCGGCAGTGACATAAAAGAGGCCACTCTGTCCAGTATAACGCTGTGCAAGGTCTAAGGACAGAGGTGCCTGTATGACACAAGTGGTGGTGTTATTATAATTCATAATATTCATATCAATTACAAATAAAACATGAGTGTGAAATGCAAGGAGAAAGTGGTTAAATCAGTGCACTTGGCATCAGACCAAATGAAAGGAGGTGTAAAAGGGACGTAATGAACTGGGATGCGTGAAGAGGACCGCCCCTAACTTGTTCCTTACCCCCATGCAGCAGGTACACTACTCCACACTGGACACACCCCATGTGCATTGACTCACATACACGCAATTCATCTCAGTACTGTACAAATATACACATATTTCCACACTGATACTTAAAGCGAGATGATAGTGTGAGGTATTGTGTTTTTAGTGGGTCAAAAAGAATAAGCATGGTGAGACAGAGTTTGCTTCTCAGCTCACGCCACTTCCCCGAAGAAAAATGGAGAGCTTATTTTTATCAGGGAGAAATGAGTGATGCTCAACACCGCAACCCGCACCACAGGCTCAGAAACAGTGGAATAAAAGCCCATAGTGATCTGGGATGGCAGGGATAGATGGAGGAACCCTTTCACGACAGTGCCTTTCCATTTCCCACTTCGTTGGACGAAGGGATTTCCGTGGAGCCTTCCGAGTCGCCAATGTACGAGCCACCGAGCAGAATGCCGTCGCGACGCTAACACAAAAATGTCGCAAAAAGCTAAATGCGTGTGCTCTTATCCACCCAACCCCCCCCCCCACTCCACATAGACACACCCCGAGTGGAACACTCCAAGGTCTTTCATTTGTGCTTTATTATTTTCTCCTGTGGCTTTGCTCATTTTTCACCCGTATTGCATTAAGTATTGATATTGATTTCTTGTAAATGGCTCGGGAATGGATGGCCCACACTTTTTTGTTATTGTTCTGCAGCACTTGTAGGTAATTTATTTCTGCTGCAGTGAAGCCTGTCCCCGTGTTGCCGGCTCTCTGATGGAACATGCCAGGTGCCTGGACATACCTCATTTTCATGGGCGACCGTAAAACACAAACACGAACGGGAGCTTGGAAAACATACAACTATAAACCAAAAACACGCAAACTTCCAGCCTTCTCCATCTTAAGGGAGGGGCCTGTGTGTCACAAGGTCTTTTTTTTAACTGTTATCTTTTCTGTTTAATGTGTGTGTATGTGTATGTGTGTGTGTGTGTGTGTGTGTGTGTGTGTGTGTGTGTGTGTGTGTGTGTGTGTGTGCGTGCATGCGTCTACATCTTTGTGTGTGTCGCACTTACCTGTGTAAGTACCTTCTGTTGCATCTGCCCATACTCTACAACATTAGAAACTGTGGCTCTGCTGGACTTGAGTGGAGAGTTGACCTTTATCAATCTGGCCAATACTTTGAGCTTACTGTTGTTTCAGCAGCTTATTCATTTGTTTGAATCTCTATTTTCCTGTGTCTCAGAGCTACAGTGTATCTATGCATGTATGGCTTTTCTAGTTCATTATTACATATTTCACAAATTAATATCCATCTTCAGATTTGTGCTTATATATAACTGATTATGTCTAAAGATGTTCATTATGCAAAAATGAATGTCAATCAGCATCAGTATTCTATTTCAATGGATTTCCTAATGTGAAAATGTTAAACTTCAGGAACACTGGCAATGTGGCCTCTAGCACTTCTTTCACATTTAAGAATTGTGTTTTTTTTGTCTAATACAGTATTTGCAGTGATCATTGTGCCTTTAGACAGAAGTTTGGCAGTGGCCTTATCCAGGTATCTGTATGCCTATAACTGGTAGTTACCTATATAGTCCTGCATATCAATGATAATAACAGAGCCAGCTAGTGGTTAGTTCAACTCTTTAAACACAAAAGTAAAAAAATAAAAAAAAGTTTAAAAAGTATAAAAGTTAAAACCGTTAAAAACACTGTTGGGGCAAACATTGCAGTAGGGCACATTTATTTTAAATCGCCTAAGCAGTCATAAGTAGCCAGAGACCCAACATTAAAATGTTAACTGTTTAAAATGTTAAATGTTTCATCCCCTTTTTCTACCCAATCATGTTTAGCAGCTCTCATTGCCGTAATCTCTGGTATTAGTTTGAGAGAGCTCAGACAAGCATGTGATCTCTGAGGTGTGTTATGTCAGCCACTTCTTACCACATGCCACTTTGCGAGATGGGCTTGCACAGACATGAGGAGGAGGAAGACGCTTCATGTGCAGCTCATGTCTTCATACTTTTTAATAATAACTTCTCAGACTAGTGTTGCCCTATCTTTACTGTAGAGCAGGGGTATCCAATCTTATCCAAAAAGGGCGGATGTGGGTGCAGTGTTTTGCTTTATTCCAGCACTACAAAACCTGACATTGGCAAGTAGAATCAGGTGTCTTAGTGCTGGTCTAAAACAGAAACCTGCACCCACACCGGCCATTTTCAGATAGGAATTGACATTCCTGTTATACATAATAATGTTATTATCATTTTAGGATTGACAAACAAAGATGAGATCCCTGCCCTCTTGACTAATGGGGAAAGAAGCTCATGAAAGGAGGCCTATCGCACTGGATGAGATAATCACATGGACCTGGTAGGCAACCTGCTGCCAGCATTGCAGCGAGGCTCCTGTCTGTGAAGAGTTGTTGGTGGTTTTTGTCAGATGTGGAGCTAAGATGTTTCCCTAAAAACCCTGTTTATTCCAACCTCTGCCAAATGTAAGCTCCTGTTCAGAAACAATTAATCCCATCCAGCCTCTGATACACAGGCTGCCAGCTGTGTTTGGCCACTTGTTTTCATCCGATGAACGCAATTACAGCAATCAAAATGAAGTGCCATGCTTCAAGAGTTTAATAAAGTACAAGTCTTTGCTATCTCTGTGTAGATCATGTTGCTCTGACTCAAAATGGCTCTCATAGCATAATTTAGATCAATCAAAAATGTAGGAGGACTATGAAACTACTGCCTTGGTTAAGCTGGCCAAGTCCCCAAGAGCAGCAGTGCAGATGGATGTATTTCACTTCCATTAGGGTTGCTTCAGTATAGCCCAGAGGACAGAAATATGGAACTTGATTTAATTTTTCAAATGGGAGACTGAATCTCTTACTTCTATGGTGCACGTACTATTAACTACCACTACAATGTAAAGGGCAACTGTACTCTGTGTGCCTGAATGCAGTTAGCAAGTTGAAGAAAGGTCATTAGAGCACTCATTTTCTGAGAGGCCATATTGACTCACTAATGAGGGATTCATCCAAAGCTGGGCTTCCAACCAATTGTTTTCAACTACACACCCCCCCCCCCCCCCCCCCCCCCTCTTTCTCTGAGATAATCACTCGGTTGTGGCTATAATTACTGATGGAGTAGACTGGGTTGGCTACCTGGTACATAGAGTTAATGGTGTGGGTTTTTTTGTCATCTTTGTTGATATTTCAGTCAATGCCAGTTCCAGACCAGAATACCGACCTCTGTATCCAGAGAACACCATGACTTGGAAAATGCAGGCAAAAGAATGGAGAGGGCTAAAAATAGTGCTGCCTGAGAAAATATGAAACATTTTCAAAAACAGGCATGTAATTTGAGCTGGAATTTACTTGCTGTGTGGCAAAAAAATATATATAGTTGAGAAGGCATTTTTTTAAACTAGCTATGAAGCCAACCAGCTGTTTTTTTTGTCCCAATAAAATGAAACGTGTCCACCTTGTATCATGTTCAGTGTAATGTGTGCTTGTATTCCTGTGTTTATGTGTTTATGGGAAAAAAATATATACCTTAAGATATACTGTCCTTTGTGTGACTTACAGGTCGATTACAGCTTCTTAGAAGCAACATCATATACAGTATATCGGTTTACACATATATGAACTGAAATCTGTTCTCTTCTCTAATCTCTTTCTTTCCACCCTAAGCCTTGGTTTCAAAATGGCAGCCCCTTCCCTCAGCTCCACCATATTAGACATCAGTTTCCTTAGCGACCACATTACAGTCTGATAGAAGAAGTAAAACCGCGGTCATCTATCGCGATGTAGCCCCATTAGAACATATGAAGTAACGAGGGAGTAAAGCTAAGGCATTTTATATCCCCTTAAGTCTTTTTATACTCGCTGCAAAACAGTAACAATTTCGAAGCCCTTGAATTTCTCCAAGAACCAACAAATCGCATCAAATATGAATGAGATACTCAGCAAACAAGGCCCAACGGTCGCATTCCTTTTGAATAAAAGCATTTCCATGAGATGTAAGGGACTTTAATATTGCCTTAAATATTAAAAGAGAGAACTGCACCTCATCTATATTTCATTTATTGGGTACAAATGTAAGAAGCCATTAATCTTAAAGAAATTACTGACATTTTCATTTGAAATAAAAAAGGGTGCACTTTATCCAGGGTAATAAGGATTGCCTTTCTTAGATCCTTACAAAGAATGGTTTCTTGAGGACTGTGGCTAAAGACGCCTTTTTAGTGTTTCACAAATTGCTCATTTTAAATTCAGGCTTTTTGAATTATTTCTCTGTTAAAACAAACTACAACAACAAAATATAGACATTAGAAATGCATTTGAAAGGAATGTTCACGTCAAATACAAGTAACTATAATACACATATACCAGTTAGCATATATATATATATACATATATATATAGGTATATACAGGTATATACACCTGAACATTCCTTTCAAATGCATTTCTAATGTCTACATTTTGTTGTTGTAGTTTGTTTTAACAGATAAATCATTCAAAAAGCCCAAATTAAAAATGAGCAATTTGTGAAACAGGCAACTTTAAGCCACAGTCCTCAAGAAACAATTATTTGTAAGGATCTAAGAAAGGCAATCCTTATTACCCTGGATAAATATATATACATATGCTGTATTCCTTGTGAGATTAGGCTGGTATAATACTGTGCAATCAGCTTCTTTCTTAAGCATTGAAAGGGGGAAATAATGCAGGCCGTCACTGTTCTAGCCTGGAGGCTTGCAGTATGTAATTACTGTGCAATAAAGAAATGGTTTTGGTAATGGGGGAATACGCACTGGTCCAAATAGTCCTGATGGAGGATTAGTTTAAAGGGAACCTCCACCCCCCCCCATCACCACAGTCTCAACTGTGGCACAAACTCACTTTCCAGGCTAGTCCCTGGTGGAATCATTCCATTGAATTATTCATCCTGGCCTGTTGATATATCATCAACCCTGTACATACATTCTGGGAAAATGAGTGTTACAGTAGACTGGGATTTATAACAAAAGCTTGACATATGCCGCTAATTCACCTTGACAGTCTTGTCAGTTCTAGCTCCATAAATAATTGATACCCAGGGCTGCAAGTTCAGCTACCGGCAGTACTTCAGCTGTTGGAATCCGCCGGCATAATGGATGAATATTTGTTTATAATTTCTGTACACAGTGACTGTGTCGGCTCCCCTGTCTCATTTGCATAGGTAGATTGAGATACTGGGGGTGTAATGAGGGAACGGGGAAGATAAATAGGCCTCCCGCCCTGCCACCACAGTTCTGTAAATGTTTGATTAGTTTCAAATGGATTACTGTTAGATTATGTGGTCCAGGGGTTACACTCCGACGGCTCTCTGCTCCCGCCGCTTGTCTGGCTCTCCCCAGACGAGGTGGTAGGGACAGGCACGTTGCCACAGAGACGGAGAGAAGGGCCACCTTTTTCTTTTTTTGGCAGCAGGGGCATGGTGGGTTGATTGTGCCATCCTCTAGAGGCCCAGTTGCTCAAAGTGAAGTTTTTTTACATTTTTTTATTTCAATTTTTATTTTTATTTAACCAGATAGGCCAACTGAAAACTCAATTATTAGGGGATGGTTAGGTGGCCTGAGGTTTCTGTGAGAATTTTACCAGGAAATCAGTGTAAATGTCTCTACTAATAATACTTTTTCAGGCTAATGTCTCTACTTTTATAAAAAGCGCTGCACGGTCTGACCACTGTGAGTCTTGGTTTAGCATCTCGTCTGAAGGACGGCAACTCCTACAGAACAGTGCCCCCATCGCTGTGCTGGTGCATTGGGTTTTTCTTTCAGTCCACAGCGAAGAGTGCCCCCTACTGACCCCACCAGGTCGTACTAACCAAGCCCACATCTGCCTATAGCTTCAGCAATTACCCATGAGATGGGTACACTGTGGTATGGCTGCTTAGCTTCAGCAGTTACCCATGAGAAGGGTACATTGTGGTATGGCTGCTTAGCTTCAGCAGTTACCCATGAGAAGGGTACACTGTGGTATGGCTGCTTAGCTTCAGCAGTTACCCATAAGAAGAGTACACGTTGGTATGGCTGCTTGGCTTCAACAGTTAGCCATGAGCAGGGCACAGGGTTGTATGGCTGCCTAGCTTCAGCAATTATCCAAGAGAAGGGCACCAGGTGGTATGGCTGCTTAGCTTCAGCAGTTAGCCATGAGACGAGTACAGGGTGGTATGGCTGCTTAGGTTCAGCAGTTTGACATGAAAAGGGTACAGGGTGGTATGGCTGTTTATCTTCAACACTTAGTCATGGGAAGGGTACAGATTGATGTGGTTGCTGGTTATGTTCAGGGGCAAGTGAAGCCCCAGTGTTTTAGGAGGGATATTGTTTTCTCTCTGTGCGCACATCAGGTAACCAAAACCAGAGCGCATTCAATCATTTTCCAGATTTAATGATGGATTTATTGAGCTATGTTTCCCCAAGATGTATCCCTCCCCAACAGGTCAGTGAAGGTGGATAGGCTTAATTTGCTGCAGTCTCTCGAGAGCTACTTAGAGGAAAATCATTAAATACAGGGCAATAAGATATTTTTCCTAACCTCAAAGAGACAAGATGTACTGAATTAAATGGGTAAACTGTGAAGGCTTTGGCCTGGTGTGTGGAAAATGAAATGCATCTCTGGTCAGTGTAACTTCTGTTATTTGAGAATCAATCATTTGTGTTACTCTTTTCTCATGTCTGAAAAGACAGTCCAGGGCTGCGCAATTCCAGGCATGGAGGGCTGGTGCGTATGCAGGTTTTTGTTTCCACCAATTACCTTGGCTAAACGAGCTAATTGGCTGAATACACCAACACTGGTTCACTCGTAAATTAGATCACAGTAAAACGTTTCATATAGGAACACAAAAACAGTCTTTGGCTGTCATTCATACACTCAAGAAATGTAGCCAACATGTCAGATGGAGCAAATGTTAGGGCTACTGAAGTAATTAAGGCCAGAAGTTGGCATGAAAACCAAAAACAGATACGGTCCTTGTTGCCCACCTCTGATCCAGAACAACACACACAGCCTATTTGTCTGGGTTTTGAACGAGGTAGCAAACATATAATAAAGCAGCCTTATATTGCTATTACCTATTAGTAGGACATATTTTGCATTCTACCACACAATTTTTCCAAAAATAAAACAAGTCAAGTCATACGCAGTTCAGTAACCATGGAAGTTCAACTAACGTTACTTTATGGTCGGGCTCCTATTCATACACGTTACACTAATTAGAGTCATATTTTGACCAACCAGTCTAGTATTGACTTGTAGTCGACTATAACTTTGTTGTTGAATTGTGTCAAGTAAAATCATGCATTGATTCTTATTTTTATATGTATTATGGGTATAACTGGGTTGAAAATATGACTTGTTAGCTAGCTAGCTCACATTAAGGTATTCACTAAACAAACTAGGCCTACACAACGTGTTACTCATATAACTCAACTGTTAGCAGAACATAATACAACTTACTATAAGCTAGAAAATGTGTGAGAGGGTGAATGGGAAGAAGCGTAGAAAGGTTTGTGGTATTGTCTCCTTTGGCGAATACTGTACCACATTTCCTGCACACGGGGAAGCCTATAAACACCGACTCCATCCCTCTTGCAGAAGCCAAATAATTCCCACACTGTGCAACTGAATCTTGCCCGCAGAATTTTCTTTCACCGGACATCATCTTGCCAGAGTCACGACCGGAAGTATGCGTGTGTACAGTATAACGTGTCACGCCCCCGGCGCTGGCGGTGTCTGTATGTAGGTATAACGTGTCATGCCCCCGGCGCTTGCAGTGTCTGTGTGACTTTGGGGAGAGGAGACAGAGGGAGAACATGCAAGACATGAGAAACAAGTACTAAAAGCCTGATATATATTTTTTTAGCAGCAATTGTTTTATGTCCAGTGGCAGAACTAGAGTTTCATACATGGGGTGGCCAGGGGGTGGCCAAGGCTACTTCAGGGGGTCCATAGACCATGACAGAAAATGAGTGTGTAACCCTAACCTGGCATCTAAGGAGCATGAATGAATCCTATGATTGCCGATTAGAGGTAGAAGTGATAATTCACTTAACCCGGAGTTCTTCAATGTGGCAGATAGTGTGGTCCACTAGGGTTACTTCACTAGAATTCTTTAACATACTATGAATAGCCTGTGTCTCTACCTCGGAACTGCAGCTCAATTTATTTCTCACACACACACACACACACACACACACACACACACACACACACACACACACACACACACACACACACACACACACACACACACACACACACTGTACTGTACTGTACTCACATACTGGAGAGACTTGGGTCACTCTGTTTTCATGAATATATAATTTCGGTGTTGAAGTGTTGAACATCCAAAATATTTTCAGAAAATAAAGCTCAAGCACCAAGGAGATGAGATAGCATTGATTATGTCGTAGGCTATAGTCGTAACTGGATTATTTACATGAAATTACTATTTCATTTTTGTAATGCCGTTATTATGGTCAAATAGGCTATGATTATAACAGCCAAATTCAAACCCAGGGCCAAGAAGCCTTGTGTCTTGGTTTTGAGTTAATTCTAATGGGTGTGCGTTATCAAACAATGTAATTATCGACTGACCTGATGGCTTAATATGTTACAATCAAGATAACTTGATTGCTTAATTAATTGCTAAGGGGAATAACTGGGGACAGATAACACTCAATGGTTGCAGTCTTTGTATAACAAAGATGTGCATCAGATAAGATATGAACGTGTCTTAACTGAGTAAAGAACCTCTGTCTTAAAGATTATACTGACAGGAAAAACACCACATGGAAACTCAACTTTATTAGCCTTTATTCACCCGAACCCTAAACACCTACAAGCACAGCTTTATTATCACCTTAAACTCAAACCAAAATACAACAGAAAACAACAACCTCAAGACCTTCTGGTAAGTGGCAAACTGCCGGAAATAACACAGTATCCACACAAGGCCCGGTATTTTACGAACAGGACACTACACTCAAGAACAACATAACAAACACAAACATACCTTATTAAACAAAGACTTCAAACAGTCAACACAACTAACTGCATTTATGTCATAAAGTGTAATCACAGTGTAAAAATCGCAGAGGCACGGACATACACCTTTCCTTCACCATGGACTTGAAGGCACTAGAAATATTGAGCCTTCAAACAAATGTTAACTGGACAGAGGACAGATGTAGGATCTGAAAAACACTGGATTATAAAATTTTACATCATATTCCTAGGAGGATGAAACAAATGCACGTAAACTTCAATAAAAGAGGGGACCATATTCATCCTACTTAAAGGCTCCAGTACACTGAATGGCCAGTGCAAACTTTTCTTTCCCAAAGGGTGCACATTGGGGTTAACTTGGGAAAGAAAGATTTGTCCTAACCTAAACCATACCCTAACCACAAACACCTACACACACACAGCCGTATTACCGCCCAAAACCCATACCCTAACCCTAAATACCTACAAACACAGCTTTATTGTTTCGCTTTACTGTTAGATCGGGTTTGATACAGAGAATGATAACCACTGAGATGATAAAAAAGGTAACACCATGAACAAAATGACTATGAAGCCTACATTGCATTGTCATAAACATAACACCTATCATAACCAGCCAGTTTTGTTGTTTTTTAATCTGTTTTGTAAAATTTACAGCAGGCATTATGACAGTGTTATAACATTTGTTATAAGCTAATACATGTGGATATAGCTGACAGGTCGCAAGCTTAATGTAGGTAGTTTTATGCCATGAGTAAAGTAATAAGTAAAGCATGCAATAAGTGTTACCAAAAGAACTTTGCATTATGTGTCAAACTTTGCATTATGTGTCACTGTATATTTTTTAGTTAAATAATGGATAAACAAAAAAATCTATTTAATGATTAAATGCAGCAAACTGGATTAAAAACCTAGTCTGAAAAATAAAACAGTGCGTTGGAGTAATCCTGCGTCTTCATATGAACCGTAGATGTTTGTGACGCGGTGTATGTGGGGGAAATGACCCCCCCTCCCCACCGTCTCTGCCCACAGCTCCGTGGATATTAAACAGCTTTTAAAATTTCACACTTAGATGGCCATAAATTGGCGGGGTGCCGCCGACGTGCGTCTCCATCGCTTGTATGGCGATCATGTGGGTGATTATATGGGTAATGAAATGCGCTGCTCCGTTTGTGTCTGCCCCTGCGATATCGGGAGCGCTCCCTCCCTCCCTCCCTCTCTCTTTCTCTCTCTCTCTCTCTCTCTCTCCCCGCTTAGCTCCCATGATACATGGCGCTAAGCTGGCGGGGTGAACGGCAGCCCATCAGTTCCGCAGCACATTAGAGGCGCGGGAGCAAGGCGGCCGGCACACCAGCCACCCCCCTCCCCGCCCGTTAGAGCCGCCGTCGCGCTACATTCTCCCCAATCTGTTTGGTTTCCTGTTGTGACCTTTCCTACAGTAAAATGTATTAGAACAGCACGGTCTCATTAAAACAGTGCATTAACCAAAGACTCTTTTTAACTAAATGACAGCCACAGGACTGAAAGCTAATAGCCACAGGCAGTTAGAAACTTAACTCATGAATCAGACTCTTAATACTGCTTTATGCCGGGAGCAGTGTGGCTCATGACAATCTCTCTCTCTCTCTCTCTCTCTCTCTCTCTCTCTCTCTCTCACTCCTACCTTTTCTCTTTTTCTTTCTCTCTCTCCTGACTTCCTTATCCCCCCTCTCCTTTCCTTATTTCTTGTTCTTTCTCTCTCCCTCCCTCTCTCATTCCGCTCTCTTTCTTTATCACTCCTTCCCCCTTTCTCCCTCTCTCTCCTCTTCCTTCTTTATTTCCCCCCCCTCTCATTCCCTCTCTCTTTCCCATTTCTTTATTTCTCTCTCTCTCTTTCTCTCTCTCATAGTTCTCAGAAGAGTAAGAGCTCATTATTTTCCTCCTGATGGGAGAATATGAGTGAGCAGGCAATAATAAAGCCTGAATTTTTCAATACTGTTAAAAATGGAGGTGTGACAGCTTGCCGACAGGGCAGAGGACACTAAGCAGAGAGCCACCGAATTAGCACCACCATACATCATAAAATCTAATTAAATCAAAGAGCAGAATGGAATTAGTTTTCTGTGACTGAGACCGCTAGCGAAAGAGCTCTATTAAATGAACTGTAGAGGGCGAATTAAATAATTCACAGTGAGGGATTTTGCATTTATACAAAAATTGTGCACTTAATTGTCCATGCTATATTACAGATTTGGCCTTATGTTAACAATGTGCCTGAAGCACACTTGCTAGAGCGTATCAATGCGTACATTAAACTGAATGTGGCTTAAAACTGGGGGTGGGGGGTGTGGGGGGGGGGGGATTAGGCAGAGTTTTTTTCCTGACAATACTTAGCTACAGTGGCTGAGCACACAATGCTGGAGAAATCTGGAGAAACGGACGGCTAATGTGGGCCATCTACGGGCAGAAGAAAGGTCAGAGGTCGGCTCTTAGCACACTCTTAATTAGGGTACGATGGCAGACAAAAGTGAACGTGTCTTTTTTTGTGTTTTCTGTGAGTTCCCATAGAAACAAACACAATGTGTATTACCAATTTTGCTGCTCACAGAGTAATATCGGCATATTGCTCTGTTCATTTTCAGCTTTACATTTCTTACTGGATAATTATGTAGTCAGTGGATTAAATATAAAGACATTGTCAATTTTTTACGTGAGGATTTCTAGGGATGCCTACTTATATTGCATCAGAAGAGCCCTAATCTACATACTATATTTCAGCTGTTGCGAGACTCGTTCAGTTTGACAGAAAGTTCCATTTACCGTACAGAGCACCACTTCTTTTCCAAAAATTATTCACTTGTACATAGTAACAAAAAGTATGGCATTGACTAACATATATACCAATTAAATGGCAAGAGAGACTGGCATTTGTGTTTAATAATTCCATAAATTTTACAGATAGGTACCCAAAATGAAAGCCCAAAAGAGCTGCATGCCTACTACACATCTACGATAATTATCATCTTGTGTAACACCACATTATATATGTATTCTTATTCATTACTGCAGGAAACAATTTCTTGAGGTTATATATTATTTGAATATATATATATTTTTATTTTTTATTTTTACACCGTTTTAAATTTTACAGTTGTCGTATTCTTTCTACGCGTACATGAGATGACTTTGAGGCATGACAAAATATACTGTTTACAGTTTGGATTTTTCTGGAAAGGGATAGCATCATTACCACAAACTATACTGGCAACTTGAATAAATACATTAGAACTATTTTTTTCCCCCAGCTTAGATACAGTACCGTCAAGTCAAAACTGGATTTTACATTCAGAAAGTCACAGGGTACTCAACCGCTATGATTACTCTGTGGATTCCTCCCACCCAACCCCTCCCCCCACCCCCATTACTCTCTCCTGGCATCAGGGAACACAACTTTATTATAGTCGCTGTCAATACCGTAATAATAAAGGAATGCTGAGGGCAGAGAGTGTCGTATTACACTTTTAACAAGAATATACTAGATGCGCATTCAGTGAATATTGAGTTTTAAACTTGTCTTATCGTGATTTGTGGCCTTGTCAGTGCAAATATTTTTCAATGTCAGTGCCAAAGCCTGCGCTGTCACTTACACGGTCAGCCGGGGAATGGAAGCCATAACACAATGATCTCGCTACTAATGGGAGCTGTTGAGACTGGCAAGGGTGATGAAGCACTATTTAGTTATAGGGCCCATATTTCTGCTGGGGGACATTATTATAAAACACGGTGTTATTTTGTCAGATTTCAATCATGTTTCGAACAATTTATCATAACCCGTACAGTGAGCACATCTGTAATGAAACATTGGGGCGATCCCTGCGGAGAGGGGAACCCCATTTTTTTTAGAACCCTGGGTTTAAACACTTGTGGCTATTTATATTCCCGTCTTTTTTCGAGGTTTGATTTTTCTTGACGGCGTGATGATTCGAGCTGCGGGTTATTATGTGTCTTGTGCCGTGACACCGTACTGTCGCAATGGGGGCAGAGGATCAGAGCGAAGTCTGGAATATTCCTCCGTTGGAAATGCACAATCCTTCCTAGGTAATCACACAGTTCCCTGTTGGTCTGTATTTGGGGAATAAAAGTCAAGTATCTTCTTGTTGAAGCAACAGGGATCCAGAGTCTAACTTGTTTAGATTAAAAGTGATAGAAACGCTTTTTAAACAAATACATATGTATGGTGTGGGGAAAGATGGAGGCTGTGCGGTTGAGGGTCTTAGTGCGCCCCACAGAGGTTGCACTTGTCATTGGCTATGACATGCTTGTGATCAAACCAAGTGAGTCAGGTGCTGGTTCGGGTTATGCAGTCACAGGTTATCAGGGACAGGTAGGCTATTGGAGGATGGCCAGATAATGAAGGTACAGCATTAACTTTAAAAATTGGCAATTTTAATAAGGACATCTGCACCTCTCCACTTTCAGGTCGACTATGTTCAGAGAAAGGTGGCAGAACTGGCTTTCCTCCATTCATTATACATTATTTTAATTGTACATCAGGTTGTAATAGATCATTCTGATTACATAAAAAATCGGATTTTTTTTTTCTGCCTGAAACATATTTTTATTTGAACTTACATTTTTTTTAAATGAAGTGCACAAATTCAGAGCTGCTGTAGCAGATACTATTGAGCAGAATGGAATCCATTCCTAACAGGTCAACAATACTAAAGTGGCGTGCTTGTTAATTATGCACATAGCAAGCAGGTTGAGGATAATTGTAAAATAACAGTTAAGTTCTCTGGCTCCCTTAATTGAAGATGAATGATACTGAATGGAGAGGTTTAATGCATTTAGAGCCGCTGCTTTAAGCACTGCATCATGCGATGGAACAAAACACACAGAAAGAGAGAGAGAGAGAGAGAGAGAGAGAGAGAGAGAGAGAGAGAGAGAGAGAGAGAGAGAGAGATATGATAATCTTACTATCATGTGACTTTATGTCAGTGAAAGTGAACATTTTTCAAGGTGCCAAGTTAGAATTAAGCAGCAGGTTTTATTATTGTTGCAGATTGCTGAAGATGATTGGTCAGACCGTGCTTCTGTCCAGCTCTAATGTCTCACTCAGTAAGATCTTTGTTTTGTTCACATCTTTCAATCCAAAGAATTTCTTTGGATTTGCCACCACATTTTTTGCACAGGTCAGCTAGTAAATTCAATAGGTCTCATTTCAAGCAAACCTCAACTCAATTTCCATATCTCCTCGGCACTGCTGCCGATGGAGATTCATATCAACAGGAACAGGAACATGTTTCTTCAGTACTAAAAATCTGTCATATTGTATCCATCAGGACTCTCACGTGCTTTTGTGTGGCTCATTACTTCTGAACAATTTAGCTCAGCAACGTTCTATTATGGGCAGAATCATGAATAATTATGTTAATACCTGTATTTGTCACTTCACCGTCATCTTCATCCCACGGGTGGCAGCACAACACTGATGACATCATGCAACATGACCTCTGTGACCTTCAGCAATACTGTACAGGATTTTGTCTCGCACAGTCTGGCCCATTTACATTCTATAGTAGTGTGTTTAGTAGCCTATTCTGTAGTGTATGTTTGAAACGTCGTTCTTCAATGAACGTTAAAGCATAGCCAACCCATAGAAAGCTTCCCTATTTTGATGTCCATTTGCGGTGTACACGCTTAGTTTTCTGGAAGTTTATAACCAAATTAACAGTTTCTCTAATGCCCATATATAAAAGAGGGACTAAAAAATGGGACATTATGGTCATTACTGTGTCGCTTCTGTGTTTTTTTTTTTTTTTTACTCCGTACAAAAAGAATCATTTACATAATGTGTGTTCTGAAATGGCGCGAATAACTGGAAACATCGCTAACAAAAACCTACACGGGAGGCTGCCTGACCTTCAGAACGGCACTGTCCACAGTAAATGGTGTGGGTAAAACTGTAATGGGCT
This sequence comes from Synaphobranchus kaupii, assembly GCA_029718625.1. Lineage (NCBI taxonomy): Eukaryota > Metazoa > Chordata > Actinopteri > Anguilliformes > Synaphobranchidae > Synaphobranchus > Synaphobranchus kaupii. The sequence continues at coordinate 63,776,947 of CM056380.1, forward strand.
TTTACCGAGCATGGTTTGCTGTAGTTTAGCTTCAAATCCACTGCTTTTTGAAATATTAATATTAATATCCGCCAGTTGCTTCTGTGCCCTGTTGCCCCGGAGTCCTGAAATCGCCATTATCACCCTGTTCCCACTGGCTGGAAACAGAGAGGATATTTCAGCCATAGAACTATTCAGAGTAACGGGGTAAAGAGCGCACCTCAATTATTCTGCCTGGTAAATGAAATGCAAACACTACAAACCGCAATGGTCGTCTCGTTGTAAAAATGTCACTTTGCTTGTCAATAAGTCTAACGCCGCATACCATTTGTGTCCAAAATAAATAAATAAATAAAACAAAGGACTTCTCATCTGGAATTGGTTGTGAAATCTGGGTGGCTTCCACAACCAATTGTGGGCGGATGATGACGTTAGCCATGGCTCATAAAATCAATCATCATTACAAACGCTTCCCGAGGAATATGAAATGTATATATCTCCAATCTTATCTATTCAGAGCTCTCGGGTGAAGCTCCAGCCCGGCGTCAGGGTTTATTGCTCTTTATGTGAGAACTACCAATGCATTGGTTCGATGAAAATGTAAACCTGTATATCACCTATCGAGTGTGCGCACGCACACACACACACACACACACACACACACACAAGTGCGGATGCCCAAACATACATGCGTGCAGACACGCACACACACACAAATATATATACATATACAGTGCCCTCCACTATTATTGGCACCTCTCGTATAGATGAGTAAAAAGGGTTATAAAACAAATCACCGTTGGGTGAATTAGCTTAATCTCACACTGAAACAGAGAAAACTCCAACCTTTAATTGAAGTAAATTTATTATGAGAAAAAAAAATCCCTCATCAAGAAATAATTATTTTTAACAAAACCACGTGTGCCACAATTATTGGCACCCCTGCATTTATATATAAAATAAAGTAATCATTTTTAATATTTGGTCGCATATCCTTTGCATGCCATGAATTCCTGCTGTCTGTGACCCAACAACATCAAAATACTCTTGATATCTTATTTTCTGGTACTCCTACAAGCGATACTATAACCTCTCTGCATTTGAATGGATCCATATGGGAATTGGGGGGTGGGACTAGATTTAGCTGTATTACACTGGCATAGTATGGAACACATGGTTGGCTAAATGGCTCTAAGTCATCAAGGGTCTGAGGTATCAAAAGAGCCTCAAACCATCACTCTGCTTCCAGATATGCAGTAGATATGGATGGATCACTTTAAGGGTTGTTTCTCCAGATTTTCCTATTGTACTCTATGGAAAAATAAGTCAGGAGAAGAAACCCTTCAAGTTATCCATCCATATCTACTGTATTTCTGGCAGCAGAGTGATGGTATAAGGCTTGTTTGATATGTCAGACCCTTTCTGACTTAGAGCCATTTAGCCAACCATGTGTTCCATACTGTTCCAGTGTAATTTACAGCTAAATCTAGTCCCACCCCCCAATTCCCATAGAGATCCATTCAAATGCAGAGAGGTTATAGTATCGCTTGTAGGAGTACCAGAAAATAGGATATCAACAGTCTTTTGATATTGTTGGGTCACAGACATCAGGAAGTCATTACATGCAAATTATATGCGACTAAATATTAATTAATTATTATTATTCTACATTATG